>JAMBLF010001363.1:0-110538 GCA_030578115.1 Leucoptera coffeella
TAGCACAGGAAAAATAATTACTGTTTTAAACACATAAATACCGTAAGGTACACAAATACCTTTCTGAATCCGAATATTTCGAGTTCTCGCTGGAAGAATCGGTCCAATCATTGTCATCTGAATCATAAGAACTTTCATTGTTTGGTCTTCGATCAGTATTCATTTTAGTCAACCATAGAAATACAAAAATAATCTACTTAAAAGTATATTCAATAGGTTATGTTTTTTCTACACTGTATACAAACAAAACCTGTTATGAGGAGTATATATACAGTCAGTCATTACTAATATTTTACAGTAATTTTGTATTATATGGGAACACAAAATACTGACATATTTTCAAAGTACTTATATTGTTTTGCTTCCAAAACTTATGTTATGTTTACAACAAAAATAATAATTGACACTTGGGCTACTATTCCTTAGCCCCAAACTTATGTAGTCAATTACTCATGTTAATTGAAAAAATTCTGTATTTTACTACTTTGTTCATTAGAGTATAAAAAAGGAAAATAATATTTAATAGCTAGTTACAAAATAATAGCTAAACTAAAGTTTTGCTTTCTTGGCACTGCCAAAATAGTCCCTCTCTAATATTGAATGTTAGATAAAAACCAATGACAACAACTGACAAATGTTTCATTTCATTACATGGAAAAAAAAACTAATATTGTAAATTAATTTTAAAGTTACCAATTACGATGATATTATTTTTTATGTTCTCTTGCCGCTTCGTATTCTATTCATGTTAAAAATAACATCCAGTCTGGATAAGAATAGAATTTATTTGATCGAGATCGAGCGACAGTGATTCACTTTGTAATAATAGTTTTGTGATGGGATTTTGAGTGGACATAATTTATTTTTAATCGGTGGCTATCGACACTCAGTGTTTCGTCTTTATTATTAAAAGTAGCCTTAAATTCCTTAACACTATGAGCTTAGTAGAGGGCAATAGAACTATTGATACATCATCGGTGCATTATTCAAGAACTGAAGAATTTCAGCAGCATATAAAGGATATATTAAAATCCCGCATATTCCTTGGAAGATACATCGAAAGAAGACTCGTTAACAATTGTATTGGATACAGGGACATAGTGCTGACAAGCCCAGCAGAGGTAGAACTAAATGCAGACTTATTTAAGGTTCGCAAGAAGCTCTCAAAAACTTGATGATTGGATTGGGATTTCCGACACAGAACTACTTGGTCTAAAGGGTTCAAATTGCTGCTTATGGACTGAGATAGATGACCAACCTTTTGGTATATTTTGGTTCCAAATAAAAACAGTGCAATTTAGGAATACAGAAGTCATTGTAAAGCTCAAAGTGTTGAGACATTTGTCTGAGGCCTTTCTTGAAGCGGAGCCTATAGTTGCTAAAGCATTTCTTCAAGGAGATGAAAGCTCTTTGAATGCGCCCTTACCAAAACCCTTATCATTATCTGATATCAAAGAGTTTTTTGGTGATATTATGAACTTAAGAAGTATTAGTGAGTTCATAAAAATTGTTTTTGCATTTATTATTGCTATTTTTTCTGGAAGTGCAGCATTTATTAACTTTTTAGGTAATTTTATTCTTGCTTTTGTTAGAGAAGCGTCAATATTTGTAAAGAATTCTACACCAATGTTTATGGGTGTGTTAGATTTTTTGAGTAAAATTGTTGGTGGATTTTACATACTATTGGCAATGTTCTTGAAACCTAGTAAGCCAATCCAAACAAATCAAAGAATGATATCGTATGATGATCCCCCAGATTTTAGAAGAATGATGAATGAAATGAATGAATGAAATGAATTTGACTAATAAATAAAATTGTAAAGAGTTGTAAATATTGTATTTATTACATATGTATGTAATTTATAATACTGTGAAGTGTTTGAAATTGGTATTAAAAATTAATTTTTATTTATAAGTACAACTTGGAACAAGGATTATCAGATCAAATGATGTATAAGGTCATTACTTAAGTTTTATTGATATTTATTTTGATAATTTCATGATACTTTATGTATCATAAACCGGTGGTTGTGTTATTGATGGTAAAATAGGGTAAATTAATAAAAATGCATTTTATGTGTGTACATTGAAATTTTTATATGCATTTGTAATTAACAGCAATTGGTACAATATGTTTTATTAGAATTGAAAGGGACTAAATGATATAGGTTTCAGTTTAGTGTCCTGCCAATTAAATTCTATATGTTTGTATAGAAAGCATAACATTTAACCCTTTTCAAAATAAACTGATGCATTGAAATAATTGATAAATTAGGCATTGACATAATCCCCAATGCAATGGTATGGTCTTATATTAAAAAGAGAAAACATATTTCTTTTGTTTATTACCAAGTTACCGATGGACACTCAAATTCAATATTCCAAAGAAAAGAGTTTTATATTTGGACATAATATATAAACATTTTAAAAGCTGAAGATTTATGTAGAATAAGGAAAAGAGTAACAAAAGTATCTATAGATATTTAATATATTAAAATTAATTACAACAGGCTTGTGAATTTTAAAATATTTCATACTATTCATACCAATGGTATATCACTTAGGGCAACATCATAATTAATTTGCTGCATTTATCATGCTTTTATGCTCGCTTTTGTAAGCTTTTATGTTGATGACTGATTTGTTATTTTAATTGTAAGGGTACATATTTATTTTATAATAAAGTAGCTTATTTTGAGATTGTTGTTTTATTTTTCTTCTGTTTTATTAACAGTGTTGGTTTGAGTTGAGGATTGCTCTATACTAGTAAATATATAGTTATTTTGTAATGTTCAACTTTAGTTGTGCTGTCTCACATTCTGTTGTTTATACAACTGCAAAATTAACAAGCAAACCTCTTATTAGAAAGGTCATGTACATGTTTTAAAAAATAAGTGATTAAATAAAAGACATCCAATATTCAGGTATAATTATATTAAAAGACTGGAGACCAAGCAATTTTGCAAATATTATATGATACAATTATAAATCTAAAACCAAAATGTTGAATATAATATTGAGATTTGAATTTCAGGTAAAAACAACACAATTTCAGTAACAATATGATACAAATAATAATGGATATATAGTAGTAGTTAATTAATCAAAACAACTATACAACAATAAGTCGATTTCTTATATAGATCATCTTGACATGTTTATCAATATTACCCTAAATGCATCATATGTACCTAAATGTACAACAAGAAAAATCATAGACTGCTTTAACTGTAGACATTAAAAATAGAAGTTTAACTGCATCATTAAATGGGCAATTGAACACTAATAATTATATTTATTAGAGAGGAATGCGAAAGATAGCAAAAATGTACTAATAACTGTAAAATACAGTACTTTCAACTATTTATTTCATTAATCTTAAAGATCATTACTAAACGTTTCACAACCAACACGACATATTTACATTTCGTTGTGAAATTATTTTAAGGACAACTATTAAAAACATAATTACTAATGGAACAAAGATATTTTTAACATTACACACCACTCTACAGTATATAACTATAGATGTATAGCACCCCTGTTGAATAGGCCAACATGCAATTTAATTTTAAATGAAAGGACATACCTATACGAAAAAAAAAAATAGCGTCATTTCATGCCTTAATTATTTTTAAAACAAAGAAAACGAACAAACAAATGTATGGAAGAAGGTTTTTTTAATTGTAAAGATTCCGATATTTTTATTTCCAAATGCATCGCAAAATAAAAACCACTTAATTAATTATGATCATAAGACAAAGGACACTGCTCATCTTAAAACCCGCATTCAATCCATAGATAACAACTTTCCAACAAAAATATGTCTATATTCCAAAGTAATGACATGATTGTGAGAAACAGTAAGTCTTACTCAATAAAAGCATTTTTTAACAAAATTTACTTAGGATGCAAGTAATTAAATAAGAAATACATATTACAAAATTTCTCATTCCATAATATACCATATATTTACTTTAAAAGGTAATACTTATTTAATATTTGTACGTAAATATTCATGACAATAAAATAAGCTATTTGATCATTTACCTAAATATTAATAATAATATCTTGATGGTGATCCACAAGCCTTAATGTCGTACTAGAACTTTAAATTCATCTCAGATCGAGTAAATACCTAGTCTATTCTAAAATATTTAATTAAAATATTCATAGCACTTGTTTGTGTGAAAACGTTTTTCACAAGATTTTGTGATGGACTTTATTATTGGACAAAATATGAATTATGACATTAATTATAATAGTGTACAGGAAGCTAAGTGTTAAAAGTTTTGTACAAATTTATTACTATAATTACTTGACCAAGACCCCACGTATTTCATCGTTCTTTACAACGATCTTGATGATTTTATCACGTCCTTTAATCTTTAAACAGTCATTAATTTGGATTTAATAATAAAGCCAGGTTCTTTATGGCATATAATTTTGAATCCATTCTCTAAAAGTATTTACTAAACAGAATAATGTAGAATGTACGAGACAAGTGATACTTGTCTATATAACTGTTTTTCACTGTTTCTACATTTACATAAGTACTCTTTGCAGATTGAATCAAACAGTTAATATCCGAGTATCTCATAACACAGATACATAACTATTGAGTCTAAAACTATAGTAACGAATGTCATACAAATTCATTGGGTCTAAGTTTGAGACCTACTTTCAAATATTTTAGTGACTTAATCGAAGATTATTACTAGCAAGTGACCAGATACATTAGAATTCAATTTACATTATAACTTAACGCAAAATATTATATTTACGTCAAACGTTCAGTACAAACACGAACATTAAC
Source organism: Leucoptera coffeella (assembly GCA_030578115.1). NCBI lineage: Eukaryota > Metazoa > Arthropoda > Insecta > Lepidoptera > Lyonetiidae > Leucoptera > Leucoptera coffeella. Next base: position 4,817 of record JAMBLF010001363.1, read on the forward strand.
ATATTTCATAATCAATGAGCAGCACAATTTGGCTAAAACTATTTCCATAGACAATTTTTAAAATAGTCTATGAAATAATGCACTTATCGTAATAAATGGCGTCTTTGGGGAAAACAATTCGAGCCTTACATTGTACATACATATGCCCACGTCCTCTAATCCCTTTAGGGGTAGACATAACCTTGGAAATATATCTCCTAGGTTCACTTTTTAGCATAAATATTGGGGTTTTGATATCACTACCTTACAGTGTAACGTGTAAGTAATGCCTATGAATACTGAACAAGCTTTGGCAGTACAAGATAATCTGACTTTCCATTCCATTAACTCAAGGTTATTGTTAATTTATTACAAGTTTGTATTCATTTGAAAGTTATCTATAAGTAATTCTGTAGGTTATCTAGATAGAGATAAAGACACGTGTTTCATAGCATTATGATTTGTCATAGCGTTGCATAAGCGTATAATTGAAGTTTAATAAATTACGCTACCTTTTTCTTACTAAGTGCACCAAAAAGCCTAACAGATAATCATCTATATAGACTCTTGGACACTCACAAACCTTTATAATGTACTTTATCGTACAAATTAGTCCAGACCACTCTAACCCAAGTTTAAAATCATTTGATAATAAGAAACCCGTGAACCTTCGCGAGGAACTTGTCAAAATTATCCTGAAAACGTAACTTATGCGGTCTTAGACCATCAAAATAGACCCCTTCCGTCAACAAATTAAAGGCTTCTTCCAACCTGGGCACATTACTAGGGTCATTGACCGCAAACGCTTGAATCATAGACCTAGCTAAACCTTCCAACAAGGCTGGTTTTACGCACGTCAACGCATAGATGGCGGCACTAGCTGTAGGGAGGGAATCGGCCGGAATTTCCATTTTAATTATGAGTAAAAGTAATACTTCCGCCAAATTGAGCAAGGAGTTTGCATAAGGGTTCTCAGCTGGCAGAGTCCTAGTCTTGTTTGACAGTCCGACTATAGTGTCACAGCATAGAGTGGTTACGTCACAGGAGACAGCTGTCAAACCGATACGTAAGGCGTTGACTACCATGTTGAAGTCGTCGATTGAGAGACTCACGAGCTGAAATACAATGTTTTATATAAGTATAGAGAGAGATCACAATTATATTGGTCTAAACATTATAATGCACTTTTGTAAATGCCAAAAAGAGTATAGGTTAATATTTATCGATGTTTGTTACTTCTAAAAGCATTTTTAGAACTCTGGTGCGATTCCTACACAAAGAATTCATTTTTTGATCAACTAGTTACGTCGATTGTGTCATCTATTATGTGTATATACAGCTTGGACACTGACTTATGACTCATCTTTATGAATGAAAATTAATCCCTTATTTCCTAGAATCTAGGTATATATACGTCTAATAATCTCTTTGGACAGCATTAAGTATTCCAACCGGAACTTTCTACATATTTATTTATTATAAAATACATTTACGAAATGCAACGAATACTGCGATGAGGGAGGTGCGTGAGAAAACCTTTTTGTCTATCCAATACTTGTTAGAAGAACCTTAAAGTATTCATATCATTATGACTACCAATGTATTTCACACCCAATAGAAACTAAATATTAAATATATTAAATGACTACAGAACACTACACTAATAACACATAACTACTTTATAAAAAAAACACATACCTGGTCCGCACTATCCAAATCCCTGATCATTCGGTACGCGGAGTTAGCCAATCGCGGCATAGCTAGCAGAGAGGGCGTGATCAAAGGCAGGACTAGCCTCAGCCCATTGGCGCACGTGGGGCCGCCCTTCTCGTTACGCGCCACGCAACAGATCAACTCCATTAAGGCGCAAATGTCCTGAGATTGTTTATTTAAAAATAATAATCAAGCGTTTATTGTTGTGTATGTTTACACAATACAAAAAGTTTACAGATCAAACTTAGAGACTAGGGGGTATAGCTTGTGACATATTTCTTTAATGTACGTCAGCCTAACAGGGAACCTTTCGGTGACGTACCAATTACAAGGTTATTATTATAAAATATTTCTTATTTTGGTGTATGAAGATATTAGTAGGATATTTTTTAGATTAGATTAGTTAAAACTTCCCGGTCTAAGTTGTTGTTACGATTTTCTATAATTTAATTTTTTTAAATGAAGATAACCATAGAATTAACATATTTTCAGTTACCTTTAGTACTATAATGGCATTACCATGGCAAACTTCGCAAGGTCAATGAATAATAAATACCAGATAATACTAATTATTTTTCTTCAGTCGTCCCACCATCAAGGCAACTGGGTTGAAACGCCAGGTGATATAAAGGTATCTATATCTTTATTTAATTTTATAGCGATACGACCTAGTGTCATATAGTAAAAAAATCTGATATTACTAGTCCCTTAGTCCTTTCCTACGACTAGCTGGCATTACATAACATATTATACATATAACTGGAATATCAAAGTACATATTTGTTCCAGTACTATTTTAACTCTATTGCCGACCATTTGTGCTATTCCAGTGTTACTTACATCATAAGCCTCCTCCTCGGCGTCCTGCGGGATGCTCGTGATCTTGCCCCGGTTCCATCTCTCGTACACTGCGAACGTATTGTTGCATACTTCGAAAAACCTACAAATTAAGTATACATACTATATTATACCAATTGCTATGAACATAAATAACAAGTTCGCTACCCTGAAATATAGAGATATCATTGTATCGATCCTTTATTCCATTGGGATTAACATTAATTTTATATTCCATTTACTATACTGGTACTACTTAAACCTACTTTTAGTGCTAGCACAGCAATGCTACTAGTAAGAAAAATTTGACATATAGTACTCAAGATTCTGGTGCCATCAAAACGGTTCGAAATATGTGAATATATGTATATACATATGTATGTCTATACAGCTATAAATATTAATTGCCGCCACTACCATGTCGCACTCCATTCTTCGTAGAGGTAGGTAGTGATCAGATATCCAAATATATACAATTTAACAAACCATACCTAATAAGACACATAACAGTCAGATAGACGCTATATTGAAAAAAGGTGACGTTAGGAGTACCTATAACCGCCGAGTGTGTATGAGAAGATGTATGAATGTCAATGAAGCGAAAGTGGTCTGTCAAGATCGTGACAAATGGGGATCCGTGATCTCTGCCTACCTACTACAGGAATCAGGCGTGATGTGTATGTATGTATGTAATCCATGAGAAATACACTTATATTCCATTTACTATAATGGTACTAGTTAAACCTACTTTTAGTATAGCTACTACAACGATGCTAATAATAAGCAAAATTAGACGTATTGTACTCAAGATTCTGGTGTCCCCCAAAACGGTTTAAAAGATGTGAATATATGTATATACATATGTATGCTCATAAAGCTGTAACTATAACAACCATAAATATGTCCACTACCAACATGTCACGCCCGTATTTCTCGTTAAGGTAGCCAATATCAGATACCCAATGATATACAATTTACGTTAACCACATTCTATAATCTGTAAAGGTCATCACTCACTTCCGTTCCGTTTCCGTACCAGGGCAGAACAGCATAACTTTAGCACTTTTAGCTAAAAGACACAACGCTGGCAACACCACTCCTGGATAATTGTGGTACTTGAAAACTATACCAGGGATTTTGTCTATGGCAATACATAGATACTCTAAGTGTTTGTCCATTGATTCTACCTGAAAATTGAAAATAGAATGGTGATTCACGTATAGTAAAAGATGTGGGAAAAAGGAGAGATGTAAACATAATATATGTATATATAAACTTTAACTACTACTACTATACAAAAATACCTGTATTTTAATTGCTTATATTTTTTTGAAATTATCTTCTTCGTCTCTATCGTTTTGTGCATTAAAATGATGAATACATGCAATAACACGGCAAAGACTATCGTTTCTACAAACATACAAATCCCTTAACTATTTTTGGATTCGGAAGAACCTCGGAGATATGATCTCTGGCTCCGATGTTACTTTAGCCAAAACAATATTGAGTAAATTGTATCATTTTTATATTATGTTACAAGTAGAACTTACGTCATGTAACCCTTCAGCCACCCCTATGAAACAGTCCAAGGTGTCCGCGAGCATATTCCTCACGGGTTCCGTATCTGAGTCCACGTTTATTATGTTCAGGAACTTTTCCAACAACGCAGCCATACTCGACACTAGTATATTTCGAATTTCACCTGAAAACATAAAAAATGGTATATTACTCGTACAGGACGATACTACTGTGATGCGATTCTTGTATATAATTGGCTTTCATAGGGGATGTGATGGTATTCATATTTAATTTACAGGTTGCTAGTTCATGACCATATAGATTTTGCAAATTTCTATGTCATTTCTACATCATTAGTAGCAAGCCAATCACCCATAGTCCCGTAGTCATCATTTAGAACATCACGAAAGTAAACGTTTACGTAAGAGTTCGTAATTTTATTTTGTTTGATAACTTTTATGACTTTTCTATGAATTCACAATAGCACGCATTAAAAGTATCATTTTTTATCTTTATTACTGTAAAATTATAGTTACCCATGTAGAATGATTAGTAGCTATAGCGAAGGCTCTATGCAATTCCTTTCTCTGCCCTCCGGAAAGGTTGCTTCCCGCCGCCTCCCACGACACTAGAGATATGAAGTCCTCACAGTTCGCTATCGTGTTACCGTCTTTCTTTAGCCATCTGGAAGAGTTGTGTTAGAGGTTCAATTAAAGACGAGTTTTCGATATTTTTAAACATTTACGATTTCTATTCTTTTTTTATTGTATGATACCGGGTCGTATCACGATAAAATTAAATAAAGATCAAATCAATTAAAGAAGACCTTTTTATCACTATGACGTTTCGACTCAGTTGCATCGGCCGTGTTCGCGAGAAGTTTACCCGCGTTTTGGTTGCTTTCGAATACAAGTTATATTTTTTGTATAAAAGTCGGCATATCAACCAATATCAAGATAGACGTAATAAAATGCAAACATTATTTGACGACTATTACACCCTGTAGTGTCAATCATTAATGTTCATGTGATCGTCTACGTAATTGCGGAATAAGAGATTTGTGACCCACTTTTCACAAAATTCTCAACACAGTCATTGACGGTGTTTCATGACTATATAAAAGTCCTAAATATTATTAATTCATAATTAAAAAAACCAAACCAAATATATCGCCCAGACCGTAGACAAACTACAAAGCTATAAAAATGGATACGCAAACTGACTATCACTCAAGCTATATCCATCGTACCCATATGTAAATACATTAAACAATAAAATTATCAACAAATAAACCTCTATTACACAAGCCACATCTTTCTCTATGATATAAAACAAACAACCTAAACTTACCCCCGTCTAGAGTTAACTTTATTAATCAAATGCGCCAATGTAGTCAACAGTTGCAACGCCTGAGTCGCGGCCGCCGGCTGTGTATGAAGACGGCGTAAACACGTATTAACACGCGCCACGAGACGCGACAAACACCACGACGAACCGGACGACTCCACGCCCCATGCGCTCGTGAATATGTCTGACATCTGAGATAAATAAATAAAAAATATATATTACATATAGACAGCCAGTTTCCTTGTATAGGGTTGATAAAATACACATATGAATTTGCGTACATTATATTCGAGTATTCAGTTGTCAAAAATCTAAAACTTCATTTACTGTTTTAACTTTTTTACCTAAAAAGCTTTTAAGGGTATTGTTCGCGGAAATAAGCGAAACGAGTGTTTTCATTTTTCAGTTTAAACCTATTTAGAACTTACTGACACCTATCATACTTTCAAGGTAGCATAATGAAAGACTGAAATTGATGACTGAAGTAGTTTCAAGAGTTAAATATCAATAATTACGTAAATATAAACGCATAAAGATGATAAAAAATCAGAAAAATGCGCAAACCAGGGTTTTGTATTTTTTCGTTTATTTTGTCACGGACTAAGATCTGAATCAAAATATACAATAATGGGTTCTCTAAATACTAAATAATTTGGCTAAAAACATATTAGGGTCCTGTTTTATTCATAATACTGCAGTTTTTCGTAAGTATAAAAACGCCCAATTTTGGACCGCCGTCTTTTTCATACATTTTTATATGGACAGTTTAACGCGTGCGCCGCGAGTCGCTAGTTTCAATAGATCGCGAACAGTCTTTGGCGAATGCCAGCGTGAGAGCACGTCCATTTTGTTGGCGATGACAGCTAAACCGCTAGATAATCACACGAGATCAGTCATTATTCTTAGTTCAATAAGTGAAATTTGGAAAAAGCAATGTGTAATCACTTTGGTGTTTGAGGTTATTGCTTATTATATTACAAGCGATTTTTTTCTTTCGAAGTGAACTGCTAAAGTTGATTTATTCTACATGTATATTTTAAGAAGTATTTTACTTGATGCGACGCCATATTTGATATAAATTTATTCTTGCGTCATTTATGCCTATGACAGGTACATATCAGACATGATATGAAAAAATCATGATAATGAATGTAAATAACTTTGATTTACCGCTTGATGATTTCGGATATTATGACAAGAAGTTGAGAATACATACATGATACATTCTGACATCACTTCAGCTTCTTCACAGTAGGTAGGCAGCAATTAGTGAACCCCAGGATAGGTTATTTATGCTATATATATATATGCACACACACATATACATAATTATATATACATAACTATATATTTATGCATTACGACCGTGACCGAATTCAGGGTAGTCAGAGGTTAAGTATGCATTTGTGATGCTCGAAATCATAAATATACATTTGGGATGCTCTTTGGCAACTTGAATTTGAGTATTTGGCGAACTGCAGAATAGGTTATACCGGTGCCGGACAGATATACGGAAAGAACGGGAATTGGTTAAGATTTCGATTTTTTTACGACTCAGACTCATCTCTCTCAAGAAGGGTAGACCGCGAAGCAATTTTTTAAAGACAAATTGCTATCGAAATCCGAATTCGGCGTCACTAGGCTCTCATACCGGAGTTGGAGGTCGCACCAAAAAAAACATATTTATTATACATATCCTACTGCCCCAAATTTTTGCTCAGTAGTCTGTAGGTATTTGTTTGCCTCGTCAAACTTTACGCATAAATCGAAGAAATTATATTTTCGAAGTTCTTTTCCAGCTCAAAACCAATACGAAAATACAAGCGCAGTACTGAGGCTCACAGACTCCTACAGAGAGGTCGGTTAGAGTACTCACTCAACGTACGTTCAAATATACTATTTCTTATTGTTACTATAAAATTACATTATTTACCACAAGTGATTAATTATTTAAATATTGATTACTTTTATATATTTATGACTACAATGTTTTTAATATATATTAATAAATAATAAGTTGTTGAATAACCTGTTTATAATTTATTAGTGTTTGTTTCGTTTACAATTCAATTGATACACGGAACGTGCATCCGCCATGACAGTAAAGTTTGTTATGATTTTGTATATATCAAGTGTTGATGTGATTTATTTCAGTGGTTTTGAAACTATCGTAGTGTGGAACCTGTTTATATCGCAAACATAAATAACATTACATAAAATATCCCCTATTATCCCGCCGCCATTGCTTTGTGAATCGATAGTTTATCAGAAAAATGCTTCGTCCACTCATAGCATAAGAATTTACAAATGAAATCAACAACAATTTATCTGCAAGAAATCTAATTCATCATACTGATTTGATATTGACTTATATTAGCTTTGAATATGATAAACAGAAAAGGTCACCTCAAAAGTATTTATCCCAGTGATAAACAAGGGGCTGCAATTATATTTACACGGACTTGTTTCTATAACAAAAACATCGATTTTGTTTTAGAATAAGGTGGTAGGTATCTGTGAGAACATCGTAAACTAACTTGACGCATACTGTTTAGAAATGATATCAAATGTATTCATAGTATTTAAAACAAACCGCTATAAAGAATGATTTGATATGTTATAATATCAAGTACTAAATGTTATGTAAATCCACTAAGTTCGATAACAAATAAAAACTAAAACATGTAAGAAATTCTAGATTCCTCAAACAGATTTCTCTTGAGTCTAACAAACCAACTTTTACACAACCAATTATTAGTTTCTGTTTTATATGTCAAAACGTAAAAGTAGCTATTATAGCATTCTTATATCCAAGGTATTGCTTTTAATTAATTACGATTTATTATTATTCATTTTACAGCAGTTTGAAACGTAAAACGTAAAAAAATAGCTGACAGTTACAGTTTCTGAGAGCTAATAATCATCTTACCACTTTCATACGCCAGACTACACAACAAGTAATAAAGTAGGTAGGTACGCTTTGTCAGGTCAGGTGTATGTGTTTTGAGTATGCCGAGAATACACATCATCGTGACAAAATGCTTATAATTAAATCGTAGTTACTAACGAAACTGAAAACTATCTACGAGTGCGCGGGATCTCTGTTTATAGTTTTATAATTCTGAATATGGTACAAAATACTGTGCTCACATTACGCTCGCTGCCCGCCGATCTCGATTGATATGGCTACGTCGCGTCGTGTCGTTACCCGACAAGACGAATACAAAAAACCTATATACAAAATATGCATTCACATCCCTTTCGGGGTAGTCAGATGTAGAGTCGAATCCCAATCGTTACCTGATTATCAATAGCCAATAGATGATTTACTAAGTCCTTACATAACCAAACCAAGCTCCCTCACTAAAAACAACAGCACTGAACAATTTAAATGGTCACACCAATCCAATTACTTCCCACGCCTCCGTTGTGCTTAACTTCGGTGATAGAACGAGAACCAGTGTATAAATCACAACCGTAAAATCCTAATTATTCTACGATCACAACTACGCGATAGCGCGATTCACAATACTTACCCAATATTTCAGCAAAAACATTATTGACATTACATAAACACAAACTAATAATTGACAGTAATAATAGTAAGTTTATCAGGGTCAAAAGAAATCTGTATGGAAATCGAGACATTTACATTTTTCGTACGACAGCCCGCCTTTAAAAGTCTGCGCCCCCTGGTACATATTCGTAGGCGGCGCGTCGTCATGATCAAAACTATCTGTCACGTTCGACAGAGAATATCTGCTAAGAAGTCGGGTCTGGGATTGTCGAATCACAATGTTTATTTTATGCTAGATAGATAATGTACGTTTTATTTATTTAATATTCTGTCCGAGCCGCTAAAAACAGCACTTACTCGCACGGTACTCAGCGCCGCTGCGCTGAGAAATTTCGGATTTTTGACAGTTCGTGAATTTATTTTTGGAATACAATACCCTTAATTTCGAGGTACACAGCTCATTGTATTTCATTTACGTACATAATTTACAGTCGCTAACGGCGAGGGAAAACATCGTGAGGAAAGCTGCCTATCCCTCGGGAAAGGTAATATCCAGTGCCTATATACGGCGATACGGTTCACTTACTACCTATCACGTGGGGTGTCAATCTAGTGAAACACGAACTTAGAGTGACCCATACTGCCTTCGAAATTTTCTTCGAAATTTCGGAGAACATTTAAACCTCTGACTACTTCGTCACAAAAAAGGGAGAGTGTACACAAGTTGTGAAGCGTATGTTTTTTTTATGTTATACAGCTCATACTTTACACTTTACAACCATATACTTAGTAACCGCTAACCATATTGTCACCCATACACACCCTCACTTACTATAACTACCCTTACCTCAGTATACAAATGCACAGGCAGCATCAAGTAGGAGTTGGCCCATATCTTGAGCAACCACGATATCGTAGCAGACAGTTCGGGACTAAACACCGTTCCCAACCCGGCTTCCAACGCGGCGCATTCCCACGCACTAACGCGCAAGATCTCTGTCACTAGCCTATGGGAAAACGGGGTTGAAGATTATAGGCTACTCGCGTTAAGTAAATAGTGACGTCATGCTATTCAGAGGGTAAACTGACCAATGAGACGTTAGTTAATAGTAAACTAAGTCACATTGACCAATCACAGACAACCGTTATCACGTCTCATTGGTCAAATTGCGGGAACATGAAGACGTCACTATTTTCTTAATGCGAATATACTATTTAACATAATTTTTATTTATAGTTAACATAATGTATATAGATTTAGAGGTATACCCCGAAATATAAGTTTAAAATGGTAAACTGTAAATATTATCCATATCATAATCACTAACTCCATTTTTGCTCAGACAGATATGATATGACAATAATCTGACTATCCCCACAAGAGATAATGGTCGTAAACGTGTTTTTATATATATGTTATAATACAACTTCGACTCGAAAAATAATGTCTCTTCGATAGTATGTACATACCTTGAAGTTTTATCATAGACATATACGGAATATTGGGGAACTTATGAACCCGCCATATGTTCAGTGATCATACACTTAATATTCATAGTAACAACATAATACTCACTTAACAATAGAATCGACGTTTTCAGTGGATGTACTCTCACCAACAAGATATCTTAATGAAGCATCCAGATTAGCATTGGATTGTAAACTGAAGCGCACTATTTCTGGCGGAATCATCACTGTTTCACCCTCCACGCAATCTATTGCTAAGAAGTGACCTGAAATAACGGGAATGTTAGATTTTATTATAGTGTGGGCACAGATAATATAATACTGGGATAATTAAAATATAATCATATTGTCTAGCTAGATAGTAAGAATATAAGTTGATCTAATAAATAAAATTATATTAGTATATAATACGTTCTGCGTATGTAATCTCTTTCGGACTGTCATAGTATTATTCTTTGATTTCTACTCAAGGTCACATTACTTACACACAGTTTACACATAGCAATAAAAAATTTTGAAATCTGACTATTTCTTGGAATACCAATTTATTTCTCAGCATAGTAGATACACTATTTTATAAAATTGTATAATCTTGTTCTTTCTCATTCTTTTCAAGGCGTAAGTAACGTGAATAATAGAAGACCATGTATGAGAATGTTAATGGGTGTGAGTGAAGCAAGAGAGATATGTCAAGATCGTTTAAGCTGTCAATCAATAGTCTCTGCTTATTTCTATAGGGAAGCTGAGGTTTGAACATATGTATGTATGGGAACTTTAATTTTCCTCACCAATTATCATAAGGATCCAATGCAGATCTTCAAAAAGTGTCACCAACTGCTCACCACCACTCACATGCAACTTTCCCATGTGCATCATTTGCAAATGCGACTCGAGTCTGTAATAATGAGAGAAAAATATAACACATTAATAAAATAGGCCCACAAAACATAACATGAAACAAGTATTTAGATAGAAGATGGTAGACTCAGTACTAGAGCAAACAGGATTCAGATATTTTATGAAAGGATTCCTTCTTGATGCCAGCACTGTTACAATTCACTATTTTATTATTTTAATAAATAATAAATAAATAAAATTATTCTTTAGTTCTGTATATATCTAGGTGTTGAATAGAATTACATGATTACTTTTAATATGTAGCAAGATGAACAATTTTTGGTAATAGGAAATGAAATGAAATTCTTTTAATAGGTTAGACATCATTTGTAAAATTTAATGTAATTTTACAAAATTTGTAACAGTTTTGTAAATATGAAAAAAAATTTGTACAACAACATTAGAAAAATTATTGTCACCTTCAAATCTCTGGAATTACTAACCACAATGGTAACCTAACTTAACCTAACCAGCCCATGCCTAAGAAAACAATGAACTACACATTAAATGTATACATATAACAATATATGTACATATTGTCACTCACCGTTTACTCCGATCCTGTAGCAACGTAAACAGCACGTGACAGGAGTGAGCAGGCGCCTTGCGAGCTATCCCACCAATCGTGAGTAACACGTTACTGTGCTGCTTGCGTTCATCCTCCTCCACTTCATCGTTGATATCCTCGCCAGATGTGTCACCGTTTTCCGTACCCCTATAAATCAATACAAATTCAATTAGTTAGTTTGTAGTGAGTCCGGAATTAGTCTCTCATTGCATAATTAGTTCACGGTACACACCACCATTGGCGGCCGCGTCTCGGTAAACGTATTGTAGGACGCCCCCCTGCCAGATGGACCGATAACCTGGAAAAGGTCGCTGGTAGTGGTTGGCTGAGGGCTACGAGTGATCGTGTTTTGTGGCGTAACCTTGGGGAGGCCTACGTCCAGCAGTGGACTGCCATAGGCTGATTGATTGACACACTACCATGTCATGTCGTGTTATGTGGCGTGCCCTTGGGGAGACCTATGTCCAGCAGTAGACTTAAATAGGCTCATTGATTGATTGGGTAGCAGAGACCGACATAATACCGGTGCTGTGGATTATCTAGAGAAACATGCTGAGTCAATTCATTTTTGGCATTATGGAGATGGCATCTCTCTGACTTAAAATGTGCGTTTTTGTCTGTTTTGTTGTGAGCTGTCTCTGTGTCCAAATAAATGTTTTCTTTTTTTTTCTAGACAACCCAGCTCCTATCCGAAACACCGAAAATCTTCACAGGTTTCTCACAGCGAGTCACGATTCCCTAGGATTGTGCCCCATTCGCATTTAAGGGCAATGTGGCCTTCAAACCTACATATCAAACAAATAAATGTTTATCTGCCATCTTTATTTGATTTTTCAAGCTACGTACAAAATTAGTTTTTGTAGTTACCTATCAACCCCTCAGTATAGGTTAGTGGCTATTGCCAGTTGCCGTATACGGGGATTTGGTTTACTACCTATAACATTAGGTACGGTCTATCTAGTGAAGCACTGGCTCAGAGTGTGTCATACCTAACTTGCCTTTAAAATTGCAGAGATGGGCACTGAAGCACAAGCCGTGAAGCGTACGTTATGTCATAATGGCAATTTAGCGTGTCTATAATACTAATCACTACATAGTATAAAACAAAGTCGCTTCCTATGTCCCTTTGTATGTTTAAATCTTTGAAACTATGCAACGGATTTTGATGCGGTTTTTTTTAATAGATAGAGTGATTCAAGAGGAAGGTTTATATGTATAATAACATCCATTAAATAGTAGAATAGGCTATATATTTTATACCGTGCGAAGCCAGAGCGGGTCGCTAGTACAATATAAACCATATCCTACCTCGTTCCATCAGGCGGTGCCAGTCTACATTGCAGATAGGTATTAAACATCTCAACACAGGGTGCTTGGAGATCGTCTGACTTAAAACAATCTGTTTCGTGCACTATCGAACTCCAAGTGTGAAGGAACTTGGATAGAGATTCTCTCCATACTGTATCTTCATTTGGCTGTAAAGGATTTAGAATTATAAGTCTTACTAGTGTTATAGTAAAAAGAATATATTCATTTGATGTACATAAAAAATAATTTAAAAACATTAGTAGTAGTAATTAGTCTTTTTATGCCTTTTAGGGTCAATAAAGCTTGTAGGCAAATTGTAAATGGGAGCACAAAAACTAAGTTTTCATTATTAGATACCTCTGCTAAAATCATATGTGAAATTGTAAAAGAAGTGTCATGTATTACATACGAGTATGTTATCAACATAAATATGCAAGTGCTTTGTTTTGCTATACTTACTGTTAGAACTATTTAAAAAATAAGCAAATTATTCTAAATGCATAAATTTAAAAATGTTATAAGTATAGTTTGAATTTAATGGTGGCGAACAGTATTGTATTATGTTGAATATTATACTCACCCCTTCCTCAGCAATTGATGCCCTGATACTAAGACAAGTGAGTGTCGTCAAACATTGTAAGAACGTAGAAGGCAACTCCGCAATCAACTCACTCGGGAAGAACTGAATGATTCTTCTATAAACATCACCTATTCCTAGTATTTCTTTCTCTGTAGGCTGTATATTAACCAGCATGTTGAGAAACCCATTAGCATAGTTATTCAAATAGGTTTTCTTCACTTCGGGATTCGTAACTAGAACTCCAGTTAGACTCGCCAATTGCACTAAGCACGTCAAAGACGAACCCAATAATTCACTATTAGATCTTACATACAAGTGTATATTGAAGAAGAGATCTAACAATTCTGGTTGCAGAATAGTATCACGCCAATTTGAACTTAAACGTAAGGCCGGCGCACTATCACTCGTATGAGAAAGAGATTCAAACACACCAATCAGTAGTTTCGGTAGCAACGGTGATACTTGACCCCAGCAGAGTATCATTTCAACTATGGTCATCAATTGTTTAGTCAACAAAGCTCTTTCACCCTCTGGCGGTAATCCTGATTGTATTATCTGCTGAAGTACTCCTACAGCGAAACGGAATATACGCTTCAGGTCAGCAGATTCAAAGGCTTTCTTCAACTTAAAATGGACTTCCCAAACCAAGCCTACGTCAGCTGATTTTACTGTAACTGCATATTCTTGCATTACTGCTAATATTAAGGAGCAAGCCAGTCTTTGATGAGATATATTAGAGGTCAATACTATCTTTTCTAGTTCATCTAGCAATGCACTTCTTTCTGCACCTTGATCGTCAATACTGCTTCGTTTGATTATAATTGCAATAGTCTGCAAAGAAATAAAAATGTTTAAAATAATGAGTCGATAACCATTCAATACTCATTCTTGTGCCTTGGACAAAAAACCTTTTCCTTAATAAGTTAATTGAACACTTGTTTTAAAAGTGTACTCTATCTAAGTTAAAGATAGTTTCATTCACATGTTGACTAAAAAGAAAACAAAAAAAAGAAACAGACTACAAAGAAAAGAACAATGAAATTTTTAAATAACTTTCGTACAAATAAATTAGCAACCAAAGTACCTGTAATAATTTTTCCCTCAGGAACGTTTGAGTTTCTTTTCTTAGAAGATAATTTAATAGATATTCTCTCAAAGATGAGATATGCTCTTTGGACAATAAGCTCCATTCTCTTATCAAAGCACTTTTAATGAGTCCAGCAGCTTCAAATAGTACATAATCTGAAGACGACTTCTCCAGGATTTCTCTGCATATACCGTAAGGATTCTTTGTGGTACGGAACTCTAGAAAAACCCTCTCTGCTTGATGACGCTGCTCTGAAGTCACCAGATTAGGAGGAGCCTAAAAAGTAAATAAAGTTTAATAAATTATCATTTCTGACTTAGTCCAAGGGTTTGTTGAATTAGACAGTATAAAATTCTTTGTTAAAAATATACTGAAAAAATATAAAGCACCAAAATTACCATCAACATCTGGCCAGCAGTTTCTAGGGTTTGGATGACAGCGTCGTTATCCATTTCTCTCTGTTCTCAGTGCCTACTTACAGTGAAATAAAATTTGCTAAGCTACTAAGTTCATAGCATCAGATTTATTAAAAAAAATCCAGTGATTGTTCTCGTCACAATAAAATTAAATAATAGAAATAAATCTGGGACAAATCAGTACCATCCACTGCTTGCCTTTGCTTATCAACTTTTCTAAACAAATGGCATGCCAAGTTGACAATTCAAAAGTTCATTTCACAATGCCATTGTCAGTCATTCCACTTTTTCAATGTCATTCTGTGCCAATAGTTTGTCATTTAAAAGATTATTTTGCCCGTGACAGGAACAGCATGAATACTAAATTATGCCGACTTTTCTTCATCACTGTCTTTAATACCTTGTGGGTTGGACAGAACCTCAGAAACATGAAAACATGAAAAATCTCTAGGTGACTTTTTAGAATAAGATTGAGTTGTCATGTCATATGGATCATTCGTGCCAGGTTGCTAGCTTATCGCCCTAATAGAGTCCATTTTCCCCTAGTCCCTTCCAACGACATGCCAGGAAGAACGGCAGCGACTTAGCTGTCTCTGAGTTATAGGTATAGTGGAATATGAGACTAACGGAAACCAGTGACAAAAAACCTATCCTTATGCTATAGCATAAGGATACTATGATTGATTGATAATGACTGAGGAGATGAAATGATATATGATGTATTGTAGAAGTATCACAAAAGCTAGTATCTAAAAACTAAAAGCATGTGTGAATAATGCAATCAATTATATTGTTTTTAACAACAATTTATTAGCCACTTTTTATGACGTGTTGACCCTTGCTTGAGTGATTAAATAAATCTTTAAAACAGTGAATATATATATTACAATCTGATTGCTTCAAAGTTGTACAGTTATAAACAATTTAAAGGCACATGCTTGCCCTGTTTTGCAGTTTTCTTTGTCAATTCAACCATTAGCAACTAAATAACAAACAATTCTTGATTTTAATATCATGTAATTTAATTAATACAGTTAAATTAATACTGATAGATTGTATATATTATTCTTTATGCATTCTTTGGTAAAAACTCTGCTACATCCTATACCTAACATGTGATCTCATATAATTCTACTAGTTTATTCTTATTACTTTACTATGATTCTGATTCTAGAATAGCTAGCCTTCTGTCTAGCACAACTTTGTCTAATCTGTGCATACACAGAAACCTACCATTCAAAAACAGTACTGGTATGTCATATCTATACAACCTTAGCCACCTAACATTTTCCTTCTCAGTAATGTCAACTTTTTCAATCACCACCCTGTCTTTATATGGTTCTAGTTCTTCCATCAATTCATCACAAAGTGGGCAAGGAGTTTTTAGTGTAAAAAGTTATTATCGGTAGCCTTGGATACGGAGCCTCAGCCCTGAAAAGAAATTTTAACTTGTTTCACTAAATAAAAAGCAATATTTTAACAAAAAAGTTTATTGTCTTTATAAAATTGTGTACAAATATTTTAACAGTATTATATTGATTTCTCTTGGTCAACATATATAATTTGTATATTGTAAAAATTGATTACCTATACAACATTACGCTTACAGCTACGCTGTTTAATTACAGGCTTCATTATAAAAAAATACTTCACGCTAATTAACCTTATCAGCATTTGTAAAGAACATAACTCATAATTCGTTTAAAAACCTACATAAATATCAACTTACAACTTCTCAATCATGATCGAGGATGCACCGCCACCTCCATTGCAAATTGAAGCTACGCCTTTCTCTCCCTTCTTCAGTGCATGACACAAGTGTACTACTATCCTAGCGCCCGACATACCGATGGGGTGTCCTAAACTGACAGCGCCACCATGGACATTCACCTTTGCGGGATCCAATTCTAGAATCTTCTGATTGGCTACAGCAACAACACTGAAAGCCTCATTGAGTTCCCATAACGCCACATCATCTTTCTTAACACCAGTCTGTTTTAACAGCTTAGGAATAGCAACGGCCGGAGCGATAGGGAAGTCAATTGGATCGCATTCACCATCTGCAAAGCCCACAACCTTGGCAATGGGAGTAACATTCAGTCTTTTAGCAGCATCCGCTGTCATTAATACTAAGGCGGCGGCTCCATCGTTTAACGTGGACGCATTACCTGCTGTCACTGTACCGTTTTCCCTCTGGAATACAGTGGCCAATTTGTTGAACTTTTCAAAGTTCACCCTTTTATATTCTTCATCCTCTGTAAACATCACTGGTGCGGCTCCACGTTTCTGTGGTACTGGCACTGGTACGAGTTCATCAGCAAAGGCTTTCGCTTCATAAGCCGCAGCACTACGTTTGTAACTACTGATTGCGAATTCATCTTGTTGTTCCCTAGAGATTCCTAGTTTCTTGGCCGTGTTTTCCGCACAGTTGCCCATGTGGAATTTGTTGTATACGTCAGTCAGACCATCAAATACGATTCCGTCCACTAATTGCATACCTCCGTAGCTAGTTTCCCCTCGCTTGAGGTAGAATGGCACATTAGACATTGACTCCATGCCTCCTGCTAGCATAACTTCGTGGGCACCGGTCTGCAGACCTTGGGCAGCTAACATGATTGATTTCATACCAGAAGCACATACTTTGTTCACTGTTGTGCAGATTGTGCTTTTGGGGAGGCCGGCGAAAATAGTCACTTGTCTTGCTGGAGCTTGACCTAAGTTCGCTGAGCAGACATTTCCAAAGTAAACCTGTAAGAGAGAAAAATACTAATGTAGTTAACTAATGTAAATAAAGAAAGACAAAAGCATTCACGATCGTTAACCCTTGCAGGGTATTAAGAGGTCCAGGTGTCCATTTCCACAATTGAGGTAGGTAGTAATTCTATGGCCACCTCGTACCCATGTGTTGACCAGATAGTCAATACTCATTGTGACAGGTGATAAGACATGTCGCCATTTTAAAGCACTAAATATTAGCTGTACGGGGAACAGGTAGGTTTTCTCACATTGTTTTCCCTCACTGTAGTATTCAATGCATTTTGTAAATGTATTTTTATTATGAAAATGTACATAGAAATTCATTAAACTTCATTGACATTGGTACAATAAAGAAATATCTTTATTAACTGGATATAGACAATAACAGCTACAAAACAATTAATTAGTACAAAGGACAGGACAATGCCTCATATTCATAATTGCATATATTGACTATACAAACATTGTCAACCATTGACAGTCATCAGGTAGTTAGAGCCTTTAGTGACCACTGTTGTAACTATGAATGTCTTTGTCATTCAAAGCCCAGATTTCATCAGTACACACCCATTACCCAATGTGATAAGTGGTTAGTCAATCACCAGTCATAAACACAATCGATTGGTTATTGGTAAATCACAGTGTTTCAGGTTTACAAAAATAGCACTTTTCTTATCTAATCACAATTTATGACTAGGTAAACAAAATTTTGAAATCAATCTGCAAAGATTTTGTACGTAGTAATAAGATAGGAAAGAGATTTTGTTTTATACATTATTAAAAATGAAAATTTTATATAATTATTAATTATAATAATTATAGTTAATACTTAATTCATATTGATCAATCGTATTTATATTAGAGTGTCAGTTTAGATATTTATTTTATTAATATTTATGTTAGTACTTAAATAATTTAAAAGTTCTTTGAATTTTTCCATGGATTTCATGTATTTGTTCTAATAATGAAAAAATTTGAGTTATTTATTTAAATTATATAGAATAACTTGGTCAGTTAATATCTATACATACATATAAATTCAAACCTCCACGACCCTAACAGGCAGACTATTGAATGCCACCTAGAATGATCCTGACAAATTTCTCTTGCTTCATTCACACCTAACTATTACCCTCCTCATACATGCTCATCTGTTCTTCAATTTCTGTGTTGTTGTGAAGAATAGAAGAACATGGTAAGTAAAACAAAATTAAAATGAGATATAACAATATGAGGTTCAAGGTGCTAACATAAAATTTCACAAAAAAGTTCTAATGAATTTTATCAAACATCCACCAAATCTTAATGATTATGATTTGTATGATGTGAGTTACTTATACACTTAATACAATACCATAGTATAGTGTCATAATTTTAAAAGTATAAATCTAGAATTCTTAAATTAAGTAGTCCTCTAGCGATATAAAGTGCATATCAAGGAAATTTGAGTAATATATTATTGAATTATAAGCCTAAGTATTGAGATTCTTCAAATGGGGCATAGACCATTTAAAGATTAAGTAAACAGTTATATACTAAATTCCTAATTTAGAAGGATACCATAGTAGGTGAAACTACTTTAATTTTTTAAGTGAAAAACATAATTTCCCTAATACTTTATTTTCCAAAACTGCAACACAAGTCATATAATTTAGTATAATCATTTATATCAATATAACATTAATATACCATATACTTTACATGATTGCCCAAAAAAAGTTTTTGGGTCACATAACTGTTTGGAATTCTAGGTAACTTTCTCTAAGTAATAAATAAGTGTACTGACCTCCTGAATCTCCTCTTTGGGAACACCGGCTCTTTCTATGGCAGCCTTGGCGGCGATCGCGCCAAGTTCAGGTGCTGACATGCTGGCCAGACTTCCCCTGAAGGATCCCATGGGAGTCCCTTACAGCAGAAGCGATCACCACCTCATTCAGGCTAACTTTAGTGGAAAACGCGGGCCATAGCGTTGAGAACCTACGGACGAAAATGTTTCATTAATAAAGATCCAACTTTTACCGAAATGCAAAACGAAATTCGAGTAGAACCTGTTTGTTGCTACGCCTGATCACTTAAGTAGCTCAAGAAATACTGAGTGAGCGATGGAATTTCGTATATCTACACGTCGGCTCAGCTCACGCATGCTTACCATGAAAATGAATCGTAAGTAGCGAGAACAAAATAATAGAATACTAACCTTTGCTACAGGCATTTTCATGGAAATTATGTTTTTAACATTCAATATAATCATGATTGAGTTTTTTACAAGATGTCACGTTTAGTAAAGATACACAAAAAGACTGATATAATTAGTTATTCAAATTATCTCATACATTTTATCCGTATAATTATCTAAAAACTGATATATAAACCAAAAATAGCTTACTTAAATTTACACTATGACAGATGGTAATAAGATTCAAAATCTATTGTCATCTATTTGATAAGGAATTTCAAACTTTGACCCACCTTCGCGTCTCCTTTGTCAATACAAATAAAGGATGCTCTACATTTTTTTTCATGATGTAAGATTTCATTCTATTTAAAACAGAAAACTTTAAACTGAATTTACATTTTATCTGTATTACAATCGTTAGTTATATAACGAATTCAATCATATTAATTTTATCTCGATCTATATGGTGGTTAAATCTTGAAATGCAATAGTAAAATTTGAGTGTTATAGTATTTCAATAAATGCTCATCAGGCTTTAGCTGAGGGTTATAGTTTATAGCAGAGCCATAATGTTAAAAAGGCTCGTTCCTCACTTATTCATGGATCCTAGCAGGATTTTAGTCTTTGAATATTGACTGATAAAATTGATTGTTATTTTTATTGAGTATAAAATAATTTATAAATATATTTTCAGAATTGTACTGACCCTTAAGTTATAAACTTATAAATATTTTTTTCTTTATAGGTTTAATGTACTGACACACTACACACATATTTTTCATGACAGGTATTATTTGATTTAAATACATAATATTATAATCACAAGTCTTGGGATGGATAAATCATTAGTACCATAATGTTTGTTTTTCAAGCTCGTTACGAGAATAAATCATATTATCTATATGTCTCTTTATCTAAATTGCCAAGCTAACGTCATGACAACATTTGTATACTTAAAAAAATCATGGCTGCGAATGGTTGTGTTGTATTGTGTATTGATTGTTGTGTGATTGTGGTGTAGCTGAATGTTAATATTTATTATTATTCTCTTTCCATATTTTAAATACTCGATAACCTGCGAAAAAAATAGACAAGACATTCAATTTGAAGGTGCTTTTCACTGAGAGGCAAAATACAAATTCGTAACAAAAGGTATGTTTGTTCTTAACGGTACCATTTCACCCAAAATAGTATTTCCGTAATGTATTCTTTTACGCCAACGGTATTCAGAATTTCATGTGATTAGATTGGACATTTTCACCATTGCGTTCGCAAGAGACAGTGTTTATTTATTCATGAATGGTTAGAAAGAACAGTACAACCTTGAATCACTTGATCCTAGATAGTAAAGTGAGTAAGAGAAGGTACATTTGTCTATTGTTTTTCAACTTTCCGTTATGTGGTGTTTTTGTGATTATTTCCCACATTTCTGTGTACTATGGGACACATCCTGATTGGTCAATGTAGTAACTTTTATGAAAAAAATCATATTGGGACTGTATTTTCAGTAATTCAAGTAGCCCCTGGCCACATGGGTTGATTGATACTTTCTGTTCTTTAATTAAAAGTCCTTAAAATAAATGTATAACAACTATTGAATTTTAACTTCATATTCATAGGCATAGTGTGTTCTAACTTGAGATGCAAATGGTAAATACTACCAGTTAATTCTTTTAAGATGCAGATGTCTTACTTTTCTTTCATATGTAGGTAATATCTACCTAAATATTGCTCAAAAGACTGATGTCATGTTGTTAGTAAAGAATAACCAACAGCTTATTAAAGATGTGAAATATGTTTTATAATTATTGTTTATCTTCTGTGATAGCAGAGTAGTCCCGTAATATAGAGAACATTATAAGGCGTGTATATTGAATAAAATATCTTGTTGAATGAAATGAAGCAGATGGACTAACTTATGAAAATAGTAGATTAATCAGACAAAATTTCTGTGTTCATTATTTATCACTATTTTGTAATAATTGTTACACATATTATTTTGTAATGCACACTCACAAAACAGTTAAGAAAATATTCTGTTACTTGTGTTGTGAATTAATGTTTATGAAATTCAAACGTGTTTTTATCATATTTATATGATTTACATACAGTCACTGCGTCTGACAAATCCCAAAAAAACACTTTTTAGTTTTATTTCTCATTTCATAAAAAGGAGAAAGGGGTTTTTGTGATATTCAATCAGAAACATGGTTTTCCTTTTGAATATCTTATAAAAATGTTTTATATTGCTTTCCTAAACCTAGTATTTTTTACATAATGAATCTTTCATGAGTCACAATATTTATTGCTTAACAAAGGGACACTAAAATTATCCTTGTATCCCTTACTCAATTCTCAGTACTCTTAATAAAAGAGTCAGCAGCATTCTGTTTTATGTTGTACATTTACTTATTCTTATTTACTTTTTGTACCAATATATCGACACCTAACGGCGCACATGGCGTAAATAAGTTTGATATATAGTTTGATTCAATTTTGTTTTTCTGAGTCAATTAGTGTTGGTTTCATGGTGAAATGACGACTTTTTGGGGTCTAGGTGGTTAAAAATATTGGATATTTTTACTTTTCACAACATCTTTTTCAACTTTAAACCTCTCTTCTGTAAAAGTTTACTAGTTAGTAGGTGTTGATATGTTACCCTCTGTAGATATGCATTTATATAATATGTGAACTATACACATTGTTTACATGTATAATCATTGCACTCCTGCACTAACGAGGTGCTATTTTGTTCTACACAGTTGAAAATAAAGTAATTACTATCTATTAGCATGCAGTCTTCTTATGTTAATTTCAATCATTGACTCTCAGGGCCTAGTCATGTATAGACTGTGGAAGATAATAATTTCCAAACAATGTATGTGTGTGTAAAATCAAGCTACTGTAGTATAATATTAAATGCTGTGTGAATGTAATATTTCTTTATATAGAAGTTAATATTACATTACTTTTACAGGGTTGTATCCGCAAAGAGAAGGCTATGAATTGGGGATACCAGTGAAAATGGATTTAGTGTTAAATGAAGGTGCTTATCAGAACTGCGACGCCATTGAGATGGCCAGTACTATAGGTGACACAGAAAGTGATAGTTCAAAATCTGAAGATAATGAAGAAATAGATGATACAGAGGATTTGAAGGAAGATCTGCAGAAGACTGTCCTAGATTATTACAAATCAGATTTGAACATTGCACAGTCATCGAGCAATAGTGATAATGAAAATGAAGAGTATCAGGCGTCTGCTCTATGTGAATTTATGGATATACTTAACGACCTAGATGAAGTGCTGGACAGATCACTCCTTGCATGTTTGGATGACGGTACTATATCGATTAGAGACGACAATGATGTTATTTGTAAAGCCAATACTAATTCGGATCCAGAGCCGTTGTCAATGAACCCCGATGATGACGTTGTCTGTGCAATGCCAACACATCCTTCCGCTCCGAGTTTGGAGGACCTAGAAGACATACGTCCAGTAAACCTTGTTAGATCTAAGAGCGATTCCAATGTCGGCTTCAGTAGAGGCAGGTTAAATATACAAGCAGAGCGATCAAATGGTGACAATAACCGTGACTCAATGAGACGGCTGGATCCAATAGTTTTACCCGCTATTACGAATGAGGAGCAGTTAACGTTACCTGTGATACTATTTCTTGAACATAATATTAATAGGAGACCTGCAAATGAGCCAATACAAATGCAAGTCACTACATCATCTAATACAGATAGCCCTACGAGTCCACTTATAGTGGGGCGTAGAGCTTTGGTGATGAATAGGGCGGTATCCTTGCCGTCTCCGGTTGACAGTGAAATGACAGGAGATTGCACAGGACGTGAGACGGCTAGGAGTGTCACCCGCAGTGCCAGTAGTTCAAGTACATCACTAGAATCTCTTAATGTTATTATACCACCGTGTGAAACACAACGCAGGTATGTTATGTGACAAATTTACTTACATGTTTATATGGATAACATTTTCAGTTCAATAACAACTTTATTTTGTTTATAATATTATTAGCTATTGTAATAGAAAATTTCTTGGCTGGATTATTTACTAAACAGATTTATGAACATTGTATGACATACATTTAGTTTTGGGAATATTTAAAATATAGTTTTTGTGTTTGTTGTATGAGAATATAAACATCTATTTTGTTTTTATAGATATGAGGAAGAAAATCCTGACCCACCGTTCGGAATGTGGCCGCATCGACTGAGTTTTATGCTGGCGTGTCTCAGCTGTACAGTTGGCCTGTTCAATATATCAAGATTTGCTGTATTCAGTATTCATTTTGGAGGTAAGTAGATTTATACAAAATTGCATGTGAGAAATGCACCAAATACGGTGAGGGAAAACATCCTAAGAAAACCACTATACCCCGACGGTAATAGTCTGTGCTTGTAAATGGTGATACGGTTTGCCACATGTCACATTGATTACTGACTATCTGGTCAACATGTAGGTTCGACGTAGTCATCAAATTACTCCCTGACCTCTGACTACCCCACAGATAATGGTCGTGAACACGTTTGCCTTAAATTTATACAAGAAGGTTAAGCTATAACATGATCATATCTGTAATCCGTAATATAACATGTTATTAATAATTTTTTTATCATAAAGAATAAAACATATTAAAGCTGTAATAAAAATAATTAGTCTGCAATATAACTAGAAGCCAATTAATTTTATTGGGCGATAAGTTTGTGATCTGCCATTAATGTTCTATATAAATCACAACTCCAATTCACGAAGACCATATGTCCACTCTGAAATTGTAAGAGATTGAAAGATGTAGTGTGTATACGACGTATACTATACTTGTTTTTTTTTCATACATAATGTTAGAACAAAAAGTAATATTCTATCTCACCCATGGAGTAATTAATAAGAGGAGTGGGCTTTACGCAATATTGGTATGGAAACTAGTGTGGCATTACGCGGGGGTGAAACAACCAATCCAAACACGGCATCGGCCAATCAAATTAGGTATCTACTTTCTAATACACATTTTTAGACTCCGCACCAATTAAAACACGCCATTTGGCCTCCGCACCGCGTAACGGGGACCGCTCCTTACGCCGGGTCCTTTTTATATTTGGTTCGTAATCTCACCAATAACTAATCTAAACTTTCACTTTGTTCCAGCGAGCTTCACAGTACAATTTTTCATACTGTCCTTTTTGATTGGTATTCCACTGTTTACCCTATACGTAAGCCTTGGCGAAGTGCTAGAATCGGGACCATTGAGTATGTGGCGGATTACCCCACTGTTTAGAGGAATCGGCATATCATTGTTGCTTCTACAGGCAGCCATAGGAATATACAGTTTTATAAGTGTAGCTTGGATGCTTGCGTATCTAAGGGATTCATTTCTGTATGAGAATGATAAGTTCATCTGGGCCAGACCTCTTTATATTAGCGAAGGTATGTAATAATTTATTTATTTTTACGTCTTTCTTAAAAATAATAAAATGTTATTTTCTTTATAAAGCAAATTATTATTTAAACCATTCTACAAAGTATGATAACTATGAAATATTCACAGTGCCATTTTGTATTACTGTTTGTTCCTTTTTATAAGTAGAAATATCTGATTTTGTTTGTTGTTTGATTCATATAGAAACCTTAAATTTTAGATCATCATCAACATTGTTAGTAAAAATTTGTGTATCTATCTCCGATTTTGTAAAGCCTAACCTAAAAGTTCAAGATAGTCAACATCCCACTTGAAAGGTGGTGTTACACCTTTATTATTATTTTTTCAAGGGTCAAAAAACTACCTTTTTTTTCATTTACTAATTTTAAACCCTTTTACATAATTTTAGATGCGAACTCAAACGAAACAATTAAAGTGGAAGAGACATTATCAAGATACTTCGATGTGAGAGTTCTAAAACGAAGTTTGGCGTCTAATGCCTTTGGCACGATCAAGTTCCAAGTCGCTTTCGATTTGGCCGTTGTTTGGATGATTGTGTTCGTGTCTTTGAGTAGAGGGTTGACGTCCTATGGAAAGGTAAGGATTGTTGGTTGTTGTTTATTAGTTTTTATATTAGTAGTAGTAATATATAATACACCTGATCTGATGATTCATTGCGTACTAATTAGGAGCTGGTCTGGTCTACTATAAAGTAACTAAAGTACTTTTTATATGTTGTCTTAGTATCTTTATTGTGTATCTCAACTATATGAGATATCTTATTATCAATTACTGAAAAAAAGTAGCCCCTTTTACCCTATATTATGTACTAAAACTAAATTAGGAGTGTATTAAACATCTATCATTATGAAAAGGTAATAGGGTGCACTTTTGCTTGAGTGTTTTAAACCGCGAAAGTAATTCTAATTGGTAATAGATAAGAGGTTAACAAATCCATAGTACAAATTCTATAAACTAAATGACTTAACTAAGTTTTATTTTTTGTTTGCAGGGAATTTTCATATTTATATTCATGCCGATATGCGGTATAATCGTCTTGTGTACGAAGCTACTTACCCTCGTGCCCTACAACAGTGTCATTGATATATTCGCTGATACGGAGTGGAGTGAATTTTTCATCAATAGCAATGTGAGTATTTTCCATAATAAGTGTTAATAGAATAGAATATAAATAACTTTTTCTTCTTATTTAACCGAGTAGTTATTATAGACAGTGCTTGTCAATGGCATTAAATTAGGTTATTACCTATCACGTTAAGTAATATCAGGTTAACACGTGTAATTGAAGCGACCATAACATCACTATGTCCACGATTATGTGTAGCTTCTACCCCTTAATTGAAAATAATCGTAAAGTTTTTGTTTTATAATCAGTCTTAAAGCTTAAGTTATCATACATATACATTCTTCATCGTATTATTAACTAAATAAATCCTTAAATCATTCCTTAGGCTTACATTTAACTCTCTTTATCTACAACATTTATAAAATCTTTTTTTTTTAATCATTTACTTAAAACTCCAAATCTAACCCTACAACCTACTTTACCATCAATCTTATTTCCAGAGCTGGGCAGCGGCTACCCAAGAAACCTTCCTAACATGGGCCCTCTTAGGTCCCTGTATGATGCAGTTAGCCTCCCATAAAAGCAGCAAAAGGAAGACTAACGGCACCCTGCAAAGGGAAATGCCGCGTGTTGTGGTCACCTTTACGCTTTCAGTGCTACTGTTGGCAGCGTTCTTAGGGAACACGTGCATGCATTTGATCAAGAAACAGGGGTACAGTTATGTGCCTGGGAGCTATGGTGAGTTTACATATATATACGTTTACGTTCTTTAATACTTTTCGCGGTGGATGGGACCAAAAACCTAGAAGAAATAATATCTTCTAAGTCACTTTAGCGATAAGATGGACGGACCTTATGAGAAATAGTATCTCCTAGATCATATTTTAGAATAAATGTTAAGGTTGTGATGTCGTATTACACATTGGTGACAGGTAGATAGCCTATCACCCAATTCATTGACCCCTAGTCCCTTAGTCGCCTCCTATGACATGTCGGGTGTATACGTCCCAGACTAGTACGGGTAAGATAATTAGATACCGACTTATGGATATAAATATCACAACAATGATGACTTGTAGCGATATAAATAATAATAACATTTTTTTATTCACCAAAATCATAATATCATATTTTTCACGTGTGTAAAACTTGCAAAGGACACAGCAGTCAGTTTCCAATATAAAAATAACAAACTATAACATAGTCATAATGTGTAACCTAAAAATAACAGGTAATAATATTAATATGACAAATTTATTAATCAAATTTAATAACCAATATTATGTAAACAAAACCTACAAAAAAATAAACCAACCATCCTCCATTTTACAGAAAACCCCTACAGCAACCAGTTTCTCTATCCCCGTAACGAGCCGCTTCCATCAAACCTAGCCTCCACTCCGTTTACGTTTATACAACGCAATACGCGAGTTTAGTGGGGCATAACTATAAGGCGGGGTAACGTTCAAGTGAGCGGGTTGGCAGCCCCCTGCAATTGGGCGTTGCAAGTCGTGCCGGCTGCTTTGGCTGTCATGCCGCCTAGTATGGTGAGTGTTTGAAAATAGTTGAATTGATAATGTCTAAAAGGGGCATATGTTTACAGTGGTATTTAATAGGACATGTGGCGTTTTTAGAAAATATATGTATAGTTATGGGTAGTTTATTAGTTGTTATTGGTAAAAAACTATAGGCAGTTTATTTAATATATAGAGGATCAACAGCATCCTTACAAACTAAATGAAAACTTAATTAAAAAAACAAACAGCCAGTTAACGATCCTCTCCTCTTTATTAAATGAAGCAGCCAAGGGTTTTTGGATTTGGTTTGCTACTTCTATGATAATAATAATATAGAACGAGGCATTTAACATATTAAAATGATAAATTATCGATGATGATGTTATGGATGATATAGTAGTTTTCTATATTTTTTTAAATTTACAACGACAAAATCAAATAATTATGTTTTAATATCACTCTCTAATCCTTACTCCAACGTTAGGCATTAACATCGACCATACAGGTTTTATTTTTTTACTGTCCCGCTAATACTCTTCTGCATTTCCGACATATATGCGAATTTAATAGTTTCTCTAGTTGTTTTTTTCATACAGCATAACTGCATTCGTAAATATTTTTTCTTCCAGCTCTCCCCAGTATGGCCAGCGATATTCTACATCATCCTGCTCATGCTGGGCATACGGGCAGCAGCTGGCGATATGGCACTGCGTGATATCTGGCATCATGGCCATCAACCCCAAGGGCCTGAGGGTTTGGGAAACCAGCATCACGTTCCTCAGCTGCGTGTTTGGACTGAGCGTCGGGTTGGTGTTTGCTACTGATGTGAGTATTATGTATTTATTTTCTCCTCTAGGATTAATGTTTGCAAGCTAGGAATTATAGATTAAAAGACAAATAAAAGAAAAATGCGTTCATGGTAATCCTTGCTAGTCGGAGGTGCAGGTGTCCATCTCCGCATTTGCGATAGTAATTCTATGGCCACCTCGAATCCACGTGTTGACCAGATAGTCAGCCCAATGTGACGGGTGCTAAGCCATGTCGCTATTTAAAAGCACTGACTGACCTGTTCGGAAAATAGGTAGGATTCCTCACGATTTTTCCCTCTCCGTATAGTATTCAACGCATTTTGTAAATGCATTGTTATTATAAAAATCTTCTCGGCATATCGGCAGAGGCGGAAAAGAGATTTAGAGTCAATCTTGGGATATGAGTTAGTAATCAGTTTATCAATATTCCCATATCAAATATGAATACCCCTCACCACTTCTTTAAAAGTCACTGCAATATATCCTATTTTTGTCAAACTCGAAATGGATGAAATGACGTAAGTATATGTATGTACATCCAAAACATACGAAAATATTCCTGTTCACTCTTATATAACTTTCATAATATAACTATACTTAAACATATACCCATTACTTAAACCCCTTTTTTCCACAGGCGGGTATACGTATAATCCACTACCTAGACTACGTACTAGTAGGGTCCTGGCACCATTGCTTGCTCCAAATGACCCTGGTAATAGGCGTGTTCGTAGTACGAGGCCGACCTTATACGGGAGAGGTGGTAGTCGCTGCTCTGTTCTCTACTAGACGACGGCTGTCGAGAGTTGTTTCTACATTGCTCAGTTTCACATGGAACGTCGTGTTGCCTGTCGTGTTTATGTGTGAGTAGTTTAATGTTATTACATAACCTTTCATGATTATTAACCCCTTGTGAGGAAGTCAAAGGTTTCCTTTCTCAGTAATTGCGGTTTGAGTTATTCTGTGGGCCACCTCGAACCAACTTCATAAATCAGATAGTCAGTACCTAATGTGAGAGGCGGTAGGCCGTCTAATTGCAATAAGTATATTTGTTTATAAGTTGATTAGGTAATTGCTAAAAGCTAATGGAAAAGACGTGGGACATCACAGTCGGGCTGGCTCACCGATTACATGTCGCTCAGCGAGCAATGGAACGTTCGATGCTGGGTATCCCGTTAAGGGACAGAGTCCAGAACGAGATTATCCGGCAGAGAAACCAAAGTCGTAGACATTGTGTATCGATGTTGCAAGCTGAAGTGGCAGTGGGCCGGTCACGTGTGTCGCAGAACCGACGACCGTTGGAGCAAAGCGGTTCTCGAATGGCGACCGCGTCTCGGTAAACGTAGTGTAGGGGCGTCCTACGTCCCTGGTAGTGGTTGGCTGAGGGTCACGAGTGATCGTGTTTTGTGGCGTCACCTTGGGGATGCCTACGTTCAGCAGTGGACTGACATAGGCTGATTGACTGATTGAATGGAAAATATCATATAAAAACTTGTCCTATATTTGGATTAGGCAATTGTTAACATTTGTTGTCAGTGACGCGGAATACTAACTGCCAAGTTAACGCGTTGATTTCGTGTTGATCTGTTGAAAAAAAAATTGTCATGTTGAATATGTATATATTGATCTATAATGTTTTAATTGAAACGTTTTTCTCTGTAGGCAATATGCGT
This sequence comes from Leucoptera coffeella, assembly GCA_030578115.1. Lineage (NCBI taxonomy): Eukaryota > Metazoa > Arthropoda > Insecta > Lepidoptera > Lyonetiidae > Leucoptera > Leucoptera coffeella. The sequence goes on from JAMBLF010001363.1 coordinate 35,513, forward strand.
AATAGATTACCGAACCGGATACCAGCGTTCATTGTATAGCTGGAGGAAACGAACAGGGTGAGTCTTTCAAAATAACTATAGTATATTCGCTTTAAGAAAATAGTGACGTATCAAGGTCTCCATGATTTAAACAATGAGAATTTATAGGGGTTGTCTGTTATTGGTCAATGTGACTTCTTTTCTCATTTACTAACGTCTCATTGGTCAGTTTGATCTCTGATTATCATGTCGTCACTATTTTCTTAAAGCGAATATACTATAATTAATATTATTTAAAGACAAAATACAACTACCACTCTATGCTAAACAGACTGAAGTTAGTATCGTTTATCTATACATATGCACCTACCTATCTGTATCATATTTTCTATCACTGACATTAGAGATCAATAAATTATTTACAAACAAAAATCTAATCTATTTTAATTGTAATATTTATATGATTTAGGCAAGCTTACCAAATAATAAGTCATTATTTATGCTGTCTATTTTTTAATACATGCATCCTTTTCTTGTAGAACCATATTTATATACAAGTTGTAATATTTTATATTTTCCAGTATTGCAGTAGTAGTTGTATGTTCTTGATTTTCACGTGTGTGTAAATACGTTACTACAAGTACTATTATGTTGTTTTATTGAAACAGGTACTGGCCAGTATGGTGTCGCGAAGTGGCGGTGTTGATTCAACAGGGCTTGTTGATTCTAGTGCCAATAACAGCGTTCATACAGACCTGGCGGTATATGAGCAAAGGACCCCCTGATATACTAGATGTAAGTAGTTTTACATTTATTTAGTTAAAAGTTGCTAATGTTTATTTATTTGTGGTGTACAAGCGTTTGGTATTCGAAAGCTCCTAAAAGTAATAAGTAATGTTAATGTTTTTCCTTATTGTATTCAGGTAATTATAGGAAATTAGATTAAATATGGTTAGATTTATTGAAATTAATCTAGATTGCAGTCATATTTCTGCAAACATTTTTAATGAAAATTGAAGCTTGGTATTTGGTCATAAGTTGGTGCTATTTTGCTATGAGTAGTGTTTCTTAGGATTTGATGCTAAAATATCGTAGTATTCGCTAGTCTATCTTGTAACGTATTTCAATTTCTGATTGAATGCTGCCAGGATTATGAAAGTACAGATTACTACGATGAAATGGTGAGAAAATTAGGGAATTACATGTGCTTTATGTTAAATAGATAACTAGTTGAAGTTTTCGTCTCATGATATGGGAGTTTCAGCTCTTTTTATCTGTATTACGTCTGAATTTCGTTTACCGTAGTGTCGTAGTTAAACCGTAGATATTTGTACGATATATTAAAATGAGTAAGAATGCAGTTTTAATATGAGAGTTTTAGATATTGCGTTTTCTTTTAATTGGTTTCTAGCAGTAGCTGAATGTAGGTTACCGTAGTTTCTCAGTTTAACAATACTGCGCAACTAAAACTTAAATGAATGTACCATAAAAAAAATCTCTTAACCACTACAATACAACTATCAATATAGGCCGAGTTAACCTTAAGAATCTATTGCGTATTTAGATTTCTCTCTCTCTCTAGCCTTTTTCAACCCCTTTTTTGGGTGTAGGTCTCCCTTAGCAAACGCCAACTCTGTCGATCTAAGATTTAGATAATAAATAAGTAATAATAATTCGTAGTACAATCCACTAATATGTCACACTATTGCAGCGTCTCCAAAACCTTTACCGACCCCGCATGGGGGAGTCGACCGAATCATCCTCGCCGCGCCTCCTAGCGGTGCACACGCAAGAGTTGAGCATGCCCCCCGCAGATCCCCCGCCCAAGTACACGCCGCCCCCCTCCTATTCCACCGCTACGGGGGCTAGACTGTTGAACACGCTAAGAAGGAGCTTTAGGAATCTGCGCAGGTGAGGGTTTAGAGCGTAAAATACATTGTCTTTATATTGATATGGTGAGGATTTAGGATACATACGGAACTTTGTATTATGATTACATAACATACAGCACATAATCATTTATGTGATTATTAGTTACATGTTTGTTGGTACTCTTATTTTATAGTATTCTGTACGTACATTGTTGTGAATATCACTTACGCTAATATCTTTTGGAGTTGTGGAAGTGTATTCAGGAACTTTTAAGTATAACCAACAGAGATTTGAAAGCATTGATAAGGATTGGTGGCAGTTTTGCTAGCTCATCACTCATATTGACCTCTTATTGCATTTATAGCCTCCTATGATATACTGGGAATAAAAGCAGCTAGTTTGAATTGTATTTACGTACAAAATAGCACGTTTGTTTTTTTAAATGTAAGCTAATCATAATTAATCAATTCACAGAGTGGCCAGTCGTCCTGACGTAGTAGAATCCACAGACACGCCCCAAATCCACATGACCCTAAGCGAATCCGTCGACAATCAGACCAGACTGCAATTACAGAGCGAACAACCCATTCGTCCTTCATTCACATTGACAGAAGAAACTGACGGTCATCAAGGGCCCTCTAGAAATTCTGTTTTCACAAGGGACTTCCTAAGACGGTCGTTTGTAAGGAAAACAGACTCGTTAAAAGGTATAAGGTCGAGCTTGCGTCGTAATTTCAAATATGGCGGATTGACGACGAGTAATGAACATTTGGTACGTAATGTTGAACCCATATCGAATACGGTGGCGCTGTCGGTTGTAAGTCAAAACAATGAAGCGAATCCATTGCCGAATCGCGCTTCTGTGATATGATTTTTGGTGTGATTGCCATTTTGATTGGTAGTGGATTGACCAAAATTTTTAACTATTGGTAATTTTTACGAAATTCGCTTAAGAAGTTGTCTGTCTATTTCTAAGATATGAATATGATATTTGCTCGTTTTTGGCTAAACGTATTTCGGAAGGAAAATGTAAAAGTATGTTATATGAGCTCAATTAGAACTCTGGAAGTTTGTCAGATAGTTAATGCTTTTTGTATGAAATGATACTCGTTATATCTTTAAACTTAAAGTGTTGTCTTACAAATTACTTAAAAGGCTTTTCCATAAGAACAGAATGCAATTTATGATATCGGGAAGATTTTGAAAGTTTAACAAATGTCCCAATGTTTTAAGAACTTTTATCATAATATCTTACTAGGTTAAGTCATATGAAGGCTAATATTTGATTGACTGAGGCAATGAATTTAGCTAGATCTGATTGGTGATTAGTATTGGGTCCAATTTTGTATTTGAATCTCGAAATTTAAAATTTTCATAGCGGGGATCTCGTTTTACCATTTATTTATCTAGAGAGACCTTTTGGTCGAAGCAAGTAGTGTTTATATATGACCGCCTTTATTAATAAAACTGCATAATCACAATAACAAAGTATTATTACGCCATTTGAATATACGTAACTAAGTATTAGGTAGAGGATAATAATTAGTTGTACGGTTTAATGAGCTTAGTTGTTATATATTGGCGTTTTATTAAATATAAAGAAATTTTGTACGATTCGAAATATAGGATATTTTAGTATTATCATAGTTTGTATATTGAGTAGTTGCAGCGTTTAAATAACGTAAGTGTGAAGTTTTAAATACGTTTTGATATTCAATCAATAAATGAACATTATTCTTATCGCATATACCGTTCTGAGCACAAGTCCTCTAATGCTTATTGCAGAATCGCAGTTGTATCGTAGTTCAGAGGCCTTATTCCACTAGTGCTTTTTGCAAAATATCTGTTCAATATCAGATCATTAATAGTGTGAAGTTGGTACTTAGTGGATGACCAAAAGTGACAAATATCGCAATTTTTTAAGTGTAATTTGACACTTGTCGATTTCTATAGTGAAATTTGACAGTTTTTGTCATCCACTACGAACTTCACACTATTACTAATCTGATATTGAACAGCTTTTGAGCTAAAATTGGTCTGGAGTTGCATTGGAATAGCGAAATTTGGAACTTTTGCTACTTCATTAACATTGAATACACATCATTGAAGTACGATACAAATGTGTTTTTGCTAAAACGCGTTAGTGAACTAGGGCCCTGATATTGTTATCAATCATATTGATATTACAGGATACTAGTTACCTTACCTCTGTATCTTAATCTATTCACCTGTATTCCAATAGAACTTAGTTTTCTTATATAAACTTGTAATCTTTGCATATCTATGCCTTATATAAATATTACTCATATTATTGTGCCTAATTGTTATAACCCTGTTATATAATAACTATTAACATTGTCTTCGAGTTTTAAGTACAATATAGTCTTTCTTGTAATCTCAATAACAACAATAACTAACTTTAACAATCGAATTATATTTAGTGTAAAAAAGTTTACATGCTGCAAGTTATTAAATGCCTAATCTATATAAACATTATAAGTATGTTATTTCAAAAAGTTGTAGTCTTATTATCAATGCAGAGGTAAGTTTTAGATAGCGTAGAAATAAATACAGTTTGTACTAAATATATTCTCCATACTCCATTTTTAATGTGTGAGTGTTCAATATTGCGTAAACAGTTTAAAATTTTAATTAAAACCTACTCATTAGTTTTTTTTTAGAATCAGATTACGATTTCTGCAATTATGTTAGTGATTTTAAGTTAGTGTTTGTGTTCAAATGATAAGTACATCTTGTAACTTGGTATAGTTGCTTAGTAATAAAATAGGTACAAAAAATATTCCCTAAAAATGAATTATTTTTTATTCAATTTTTTAGTTACTCTGGTTTGCAAGTAGATTAGAATAATAGATGATGATAAACTTACAATTTTATAACTCTATTTGAACTCTACTATACCAAGTGGCACGTGAATGGCATTTTATGCTTTAGTTCCTCGCTTTGCATTTATCTGTATTGTGTTACTTTGTACTCCTAACTTCGAACGTAGTTCTAGTCATAATCTTCCACATTTTTTTACCTTTCATCACATTATTTTGCAGTAAGAGAATCATAATAAATGATATTAACGCATGAATCTAATGTATCATACATACGAGGTAGATTTAAGAATGTGTTATTCTAAAATCACATTTAGTTTTATATTGTTAATAGGTTATAATTAATTTGTTGATAGTAAGATAACAAATACATTATTTTGTATCACATTCCTAATTTACTTTCTTTTGTTTGTTCATTAGATTCAAAGAGTACAATAAATTTTTCTTTTATAAAATTGATTGGCTTTCATTTTACCTATGACGTCGACTTAGGTCCCTTGATGGATTACTTACGTACCTACTTATTCTTTAGAATATTTAGTTAGTGCTTTATATGACGACATGGACTACCTCCTGTCTCGTAACATAAGGACTGACTGGATAATATGTGTATTAACAAAACGTGGGTATATGGTTTGAAAAGAATTAACTCCGCTGTTTCAGAGTTGGTAACCTCACGAGCCGTTGATATAATGGATTCAAGGGAAAAATAAAATAGACCTAACCGAATTTGCGTTCCATAAGTCTCAAGAGTATTGTTCTAACTGGGAAATACACTTTCGCATTAGTAGGAGCATCAACAATGCTAATAACATCACAAGTATTCATAATTAAAATACTATGGTAATTTCAATAAAAACACAGCTAAGGTCGTAGGTTCGAATCCCGGCCCTGGCATGTACCAATGAATGAAAGTTAAATGTGTTTTCATTTAAGTACATAATTTAGAGTTGCTCACGGTGAGGGAAAACATCGTGAGGAAACCTGGCTCCTTTGAGATAGATAATAGTCAGTGCCTATATACGGCGATACGGTACACTACATATCATTTTCGGTGCTGTCTATCTAGTGAAACACTGGCTTTGAGTGAACCATACCTTCGCTATTTAGATGGGCCTTTGCCTCAAGCATCTGACTACCCAACCACACTAAAAAAAAGGAGTGTGTATACACAAGTCGTCAAGAGTATGTGTATGTATGTTAAATAACGTTAGCCGTTCTAGGTAATGCCAATAAAAAAGCATCTTTAAATTAGTCACCTTTATTAACACAATTATCTTACAACATTAAGAATGAAATCACAATATCAGTCAGTTCAAACAATCAAAATTACCATACTAGTACATAATTATTCTAGAACAGAGGAAAACTCATATACAATACACGAGTTACAAATTAAAACCCATTACCTAAGTTATAAACAGACACAATCATAATAACTAAATCACATTAATTACAATCTAACAAAATTATTCATCACAATTCTTATACATGTTTCTCCACAACATTACGTACTTAATATTAAATAGAAACAGCTCAATGGAAATTCCTACATATTAGAAATATGAATTTCCAACTTCAACATAATGAATTTCCAAGATCACTTTTAAAATAACATCGACAAATCTACGAACTTAATTATAATAGACAACCTGAGCAACTGAAAATACATTTAAAATTATTCAGTTAAGTACTTTAAATGAACAGTAACATTAAATGATTGTGATATGAATTTATACACAAATGAAAAACATGAAATAATGATTTAATAATACAAAAGGCAATATATTCGTTGCTTTTAGATGCAATACATGATCACTTTTGGATTTTCTACCCAAGCAATTATTATCAATTAATTGTCTTGCAAAATAATGATCGTAAGTAACATTTGTTTTATAATAGCAAGTCTGAAGAATATTCTTAATAAAATACTTCAAAAACATAGTAGGACATTGTATCAATACTTGGAACCTAATTTGCTATTGTTGTAATAAAGAAGAACATAAGAAGTATGAGATGAAAAAAATGAAGTCAATTTAACAGTTCATGTCAATGTATCATCAAGTCATGAAAATCGAACTTGATTTTGGTCCCTCAATAGACTTTAACTAAATTCGTAAATTATGTATTCAAGTGAATCATTAATTATACACCATGCAGTAAACTATTTTTTAATTTGTTCTGTGCAGAACAATCTTTCGTTTATAAGCTGTACATGTGTGTGTAACTGTTAATAAATGTGGTTCTTTTCTATTAATTATGGATATATTATGACAGTAGGGTCAAGAATAAGGTTTATTTTGCAATTGATTTTCATGACTTTGTTACTATAGTTAGTACTTAACGAATTTATCTTATCATCGTGTTAAGGTTGAGCAGGCTCTTGGCTGATTTGGCTTCTGTTGGGTTTTTCTTCTTCGCGGGGTCAACCATGAAGCATTTCCAAAGACTGAAAATATAAAAACAATAATTATAACACTTTTTGGTTTAGTAATGTTTCACGACGATCGGCAAAAATATGTATAAACACTATATCGACTTCAAATGAAATACACACTAGTGGTGAAAAAAATATCAAGCTAAATAAATACATACTGAAAAAAATAACATGGACGTACAAAGAACGCTAATTAGCTGTCATTCTTCCCGGTTATGCGGTTCCCTCCAATATTCATGCTAATAAGTGATCTAGGAGATATTATACAGCCGGAGTTCTATCCACTCCTAAAGGGATTAAAGGACTTTTATGGATGCTGTATGTAGTCATAAGTAAAAACCTAGAAGATTATGATATAAATCATGTACATATAAACATTTACCGTAAAGTTTCGTCTGCGCCTGCTGAGAGGACGGTAGTGCCATCTGGTGACATCGCCATGTGCAGCACTCTGGCCGTGTGCCCGCACAGTTCAGCCACTCGTGTCATGAGTGGGTACTTCCAGATTACCAGTTGGTTGTGCGCATACCCGTGGCCCGATATAAGCTCTTTGTAGTGTGTACTCCATAGTATTGAGCAGACCTAAGAGGGTAACGAATGTAATTAATACTATGTCTTAACAGTCTTATAAGTAATCTGTGTATCATACATGACCGTAACCTTTCGCGGTATTCAGACATCTATTTTATTTTTATTTTTGTGTCTACTATCATTCAAGCTTTGCGATGGTTTTTGGTCATGTGTAATACAATGTAACTGATAATCAGTTTCAATATTATAGGTGATAAATAATGCCACCTTTATGGCTTTAATTTAAAAGTACTAAATATTAACATATGATTATCAAAACCTTATATCATCATGATTATATTCAATTTTAATAGGGAAAGTGACAACAAAACATAGTACAGCGTATCAGCCTAGCATACTACCATTAAAACAATCACTAATGAATTCATAATCTAACTACCACTCTAAACAACAGCTCCCATTAGCCATTACTAACCTGAGACTTAGTATCCACAGTGGTAATATTGGCACCCGTGTTGACATTCCAAATGCGGATGGTGCGGTCAGCTGTTCCACCACCAGAGGCGAGCACTCCTGAGCTCCAGGGACACCAGGCCAGGCCTTTCACTGCTGCGAGATGTTGGCTGAAATATAGTGTTCATTATAGTATGGTTTATAAGGTTGGAGGTGTATACAGTTTAGTTTCTCCTATGTTAGGTTGGGATGGAAAAATAATACTTACTACAGAATTGGTGAAGGCAGCGGGGATCAATACATACATACTTCCCTATCAGGATAGGCAGAGTATTGATTGTTATTGTTAACTATCTTATCAAATCTTTTACTTCACTTTCACATATTTACCTTCACCCAATTCACCCACCTACAGAATTTCTCAATTTTGATCTGGTAATTGTAATTATATATAATTTGATCAAGCTCTACGCAGTCTACCCAATCCCAACCTACGTTCTACTTATGGTTTTTAAATTCCTTTCTTAACCCTCCGCTCCATGTGGCTTAAGCACCAATAGTCTCCGAGTATTACGTAAGTAGATGTCTTAATATACATTTGTATGAATAGTATATATAATTTAACAACTAGTTTCTACTTACTTGAAAGAATACAAATACTGAGGTTGGGAATAGTGTTGTCCTTGCGCTATAGGCCATATGTTGAGCAAATTGTCATTTCCACCGGAAGCCAAGTATTTACCATCTGGTGACCATTTCAAGCCGCAGACCTAGAATAAGATTGCAATGTATAATAAGATGTGTTAAAGGTACTTGTATGTTATTAGGTTGTTATTAGCAAATATTTTACACACATATAAACTGTTTTGACTAAAGACGCACTTTTTATCCGATAAACAATATCCAAGACAGGTTTAAAACATGCCATCATATACAGATACTGAATATTACTTGTTACAAGCAATATGTCATTCTCCATACAGTGTTTTCCCTCACTGATATCAACAGCATGGAATAATCGACATGGTTACACACTACTATCACCTGTGTTGTTAGTGACAGTGATAGTACAAGAACAAGAGTGTCAACACTTTCAGTCATTATTTAGGTACCAAAAGAGCATATTTTTCATAAATGACATAATATATAAAGAAGTTTACCTCTTGCGTGTGAGCACTTATTGTAGCGACACTATGGTCTCTTTGTCTCACATCATGATGCACAATGTTGCCATCTCTGGAACCGCTGGAAAGAATGTACATATTCCAAGCCAATGCGCCAACTCGGGCTGAATGTCCATCCATCGCCTGCAATAAAAGAAAAATATTAATATATTATAGTAACCCTTTTTAGGTAAGAGGTTTGACATTACATTAGATCAGATAAAACTTTATACCAGTTACTCAAAACATTACACATTAAGAGCTAAGTTCATTAGCATTCAAAGACATCCATGCCCATGTTAAAAGTAACTTGTTTATTCTATACATAACTAAATAAAACAATAATTTATTATTCCATACAAAACTTCACATACCCTTAGCCGCTTTATCTTCTCGCAGTCCCACAGTTCTACAGTAGCAAAGGAGGTTCCCACAGCCAAATGAGATCCGCCTCCTTGCACCCAATTCAATGAGCATACAGTCTCCGAACCCTCTAACGTTAAGAGTAGCTCTATTTGTCCAGTCGCTGCGTTCCAGAGGTACACGGAGCTTCCCAGGGCCACTGCTAGGATGTTCGAGGCACTCCAGTCTACTAGGTTTAAGTCTGTGGAGTTATAAATAGTATTTACATGTATGTATGTTTAAGGCAGCATTAGAAGTGAATGATAGAAGCTGTATTTTGTTTCATATGATAGTAAAATTAAGGACTACAATATAAATTATAACATAAGTTTTAATAATTTTCAATGCAGTTAAGATTTCAAACATATCGTCATTGCGCCTGTGAAATTGTGTCATTGTGAAATGTTCCTTGCTACGCCTGTCATGCCTATGAAACCCGTTTTGTGATATATCAATAGAATAGGAACATAGCTTTTTCCACTATGTATCATTCAAACAAAAATCTGCATCCTAAAATACGTAACAAACAGTTTTTTGTCTTGTATCAAAAGTTGCGATTTTGTCTTTATCGGTTCTTCCAGGCGCAACAACGATATACATTTCAGGTTTCATTATTTTTTTTAGGTTTATTTTGTTAATAATAAAAATATACTTACAATAGTCATCTAAAATATCAGGAGCATCAAGGATTCTGTCAGGTGCTTGTGGGATGTACCTTGTATTGTTTTTCACTGTTGATGGAACTTTAGCCTAAAACAGAAAATAATTTCAAATCTACAGTTCAGAAATGTAAATGGAATGATATCTTTCTTCAATTGTATTAGTACTAAGAAACTACTGTCACTATTTGTACTAATAATTAAGAAGCTTGATCTAATAATACAATTCAAAATACAACCAGTCACCAGTCAGCTATATAAGATAAGAATCTATAAGATTTAAAATATGTAATCTTACCTGAGAATAAACCACTTTCAGTCTATTCTGATAGCCCTCTGGCGCTGCTGGTGCCTTGCAAGTGTACTGCAGGAGTCTTCCCGGTTCAATGTCATTGATTACTCTGCCCATCGCTTCTACTGCTTGAGCCTGAGCGTTTGATTCATCACCTTTGTCATCATCTCTGTTCATCTGTCAATGGAAATTGGATTAGTATACTGCAGGAGAATTATGTTTTAATTATATTGTTGGTTTTGCTAATAGTTTTATTAGATTTGTAATTGTGCTTTATTTACTAAGTTTTCACATGTTGACCATTGATAGTCAATACTCAATGTGACAGGTGGTAAGCCATGTCACCATTTACAAGCAATATTAATTTGAGAGCAATAATTGGCAATACAAATTAGCAATAATTGAAATACTTTAAGCACTGTGTAATCATGTGGGTTTGGGGTGGACAAAGAATTACTACCTTTGCAATTGCGAAAATGAAAACCTCAACCTCTGACTACCCTGCAAGTGGTAATGGTTGTGAACACATTTATATTTATTGGCTAGGTTTTCAATAACATTAAGTCCATCAACTAAGTATTTAATAAGATTTAATGAGCATACCATGTACAACTATATTAAATTCAAACAAAGATCAAAAGTATACATACCTTGTAATGACAGAGATCATAGTTAGAGTTACTTCGTGATGGTATGAAGCGATCACCTTTGTTAGGAGTTTTAGAAGCCTTATTGGGTGTGGGAGTTGTAGAACGACCTAAAAGAATAAAGGGACATTACTTTACAAATGAATTTGTGAAAATGAAGTTGCGAATATACTCAATATAAAAATGTATGTTACAAATACCTGGAGATTTCGTTTTAGATGGAGTTTTCTTTGCTTTTTTAATCTCGAGCCTGGTCGGCGTCTTATTCATAGACAAAACGCTGTTATTGGAGCTCTGATTTGAAGATATAGAAAGCTTTTGCATTGACTGGTTACAACTCAAATTAGCACTTGAAATGTTCTTGAATGAAGCACTCATGGAAGGATTGATGTTTTCGTTTGTCTTCTTAACCCATCGCTGAAGAGGTCCTCTGGTTATTGGCCCGTCCATGGTATTTGCAACGCTGTTTATTTCATTCAAGTAATTGAATTGGGCCATACTTTGGTCACAAACACTGATCACGTTTTCAGACAGCTCGCTTGATTGTTAAGCATAGGATGTCTGCACCACGTAAGTACCACAAAATTCCGAATTGCAATTAAAACGATATTAATACAGATAAAATATACGGCGATTTTTAGTTTAGTTACCAGTGAAGATACAATAAAATGTTCAAAATTCAAAAAACCGTTGGCGTAAATACGGTGTTGTTCGATCAGTCAACTTGCCACTGATGTGACGGATTCAAATGACAATCAGTGAAAAAAAATGGCAATACTAAAATAGGCGAGTTTTACACTTACGAAAACTAGTTGGCACTTTGCAACAAACGTTAAAGTTAAACACAATAAGGTAAAAGTTTATGTATTTGCTTAGACAGTTACTATAAAATTATTATTAATACAAATACCGTAAAATCCTTTCGGATAGTCAGAGGTTCAGTGTCGACCTTCCACTTAGAATTGTGATGGTCTTTAGTTATTTGAAATCTACTTTTTACCTGATTATTAATAAACAACGTGTTGAGGTGAGAGGTATGTACTGAGAATAATAAGCATGTTTCTCAACGATGGGCTAGATCACCCATCGAGATTAAACTTGGTGATCAAACAAGAAAGTATCAACACAGATACGGCCGTTTAATTTAATAATTATTAATATTAATCATTGTAATTAAAGCGACAGTATAGTTTTAAATAATTTGTTTTGTCAAATCACGAATCATGTGACTTGTTAATAGGTCCATGTCATGTGCGCTGTATTATCCCATCATTTTATAATTTATGATGAGTATACACATATTGTCCCATAATATCTGGGACGTAAAAAGAATGCTAACTACGTGCCGTTCATTCCGGCATGTCGTAGGATGCTTCTAAGGGTCCATGGGTAAACGGAATCTATTGGGCAATAGGCTAGCAACCTATCACCAATGTCCAATTTGTCATCAGAACCCCAATATTTAAAAATTGACTTAGGAGAAATTATATCTTTTTGGTTCTGTACATTCCGTAAGGAATTAAAGGACGTGAATGTATATGTACACTTACACATCACACCCGTCTCCTTACAGAGAGGTAGTTAGAATTCATGGATTCCCATTCAACAAAAAATGACTTTCATTGTATCTCTAAAGGTATGCTGCTTTTTGTATATCATGGTAAAATCAAAGACACAAATATATTTAATTTTTCTTTATTAAAACATACGATTCATGAACATTGCAAGAACAATGACAAATATTGACATAAAAATATTGAGATATAATGTAAATACGTACTTAGACAAAATAAAAATTATTGCTAACATTTCACAAATGCACTTAAAAAAATAATCATTACATAAAAGCTAAAAATTATCCAAACAAATTTATTAAAGCTTAGGAACAACAATAATTACATTGACAATAAAAAAAAAACAGTTGAAATGCACCATTGAGCATTCATATTTACCATTTATCTTATGAGTTAGTTACCTTTAAAGTTGAATATTGAAACAAATTAAAAATTAATATTAAGTAAGACAAAATCAGGCCCAAATCATATAATGCATTTTATCTAAATCGTAGTTCAATCGTGCGCCATGATAAATACAAGTTGTTGCAGGTTATAATGCAAGGTAAAATCATGGGACGACGTAAACCAGGTCGTAGAAGAACATCGTGGCTCAAGAACCTGAGGGAGTGGTTCGGCCTAAGCTCACGATCCCTGTTCCGTGCCGCTGCGTCCAAAGTAAAAATAGCCATGATGGTCGCCAACCTCCGCTGAGGAGATGGCACGAGAAGAAGAAGAAGAAGTTCAATCGTACTTGAGTATACAAAACTATCAAATTTCACCACTGAACTGCTATTTAACTAATACTGAAGTACGATTGTGCCGAAACGCATTACTTGACTTGGGGCCCTATTTTATTGCATTTTTAATTCCCAATTGACGTTATTTTCTATCATTCATTATTTAAGAGACATAATTTAGCTCAAAAATCCGTTACTCAGTTCAAAATAACACATTCTAGAATTCAAATAAAAATAGCATAATTTGTGCACAATTTTAATCCTAGCCGTTCATTATCTCATAAAATCTTTATACAAATCGACAATTAGCACCACATCTTCTCTACAGTACAAATTCCTTAAAATATTTCCCTACTATCAGTTTAGTTAAACCAAAGTACTCAGAGATCTCATAACTAAAATTACCTCTTTATGATTACAAAATTATTAAAATAGGTATTACACTACTGAACATACATACTAAAAAATGTATGTTAATTAAATGTTATTTATTAAGTAGGTAATGTCATATGGCATCGTTTAACCAATGTTATGAGATTCTGTAGAAATAATTATATACATTAACATGGAAAGGAATTACATAGACAAACGGAAATATAATTATTTAAAAATGTCTACATGCATTACAGTATTTATCAGCAGTTACAAAACAAAATGATAAATTCACATAGTTTTCATAAAACTAGTGTGATATTTATAAACAGTATTATTTTATTATTTTGGCACGTTATTAAAACATAATGGTACATATAGTTTAGCAAAAATATTTTTTATTTAGTACGAGGTATAATGCATGTTCTACATTTAAATAATTATCCAGAATGTCTATGGAAATCCTTTGTAAAACCAAACTAATCATTCATTAAAATAACTTATCTATCTTAAAATAAGTTGATACTGGAACATATCGTCACTGATTAAAAAACTTACAAAAATAAATGATTTGTGTAAAACCTTGTTATATAACTTTGTTTCTAACTGACAGTTAAGTAGGACTTAGTATTTCTATAATAGGCAGTAGTTTCAACTTAAATGTACTTATTCGTTGCTATTCGATAGGCAATTATAAAACAAAAAGATTCAAACCTATTTATTACAATCCTCTTTGCAGTTTTCGTTGTACGTAATTTGATCAGTCGAATATAATGTTCATATACATACATAATATACATATCGCACCTACGGTGCAATAACGTCACTTATGCATTTTTTGTCAAAACTGAACTGAGTATGAGAAACTACACCTTAACTACCTATTTACTTGGTGCGTAATTGTCACTTGTGTAGTACGCATACTTTCCTCGTGAGGTCACTAGTGTCGTTATGGTTTTGGCGCGATTCTAGTCCGCACTGGGAGAAACAACGTTTCATTGGTCAGTTGCGCGCGGCCCCCCGCAGGAGAAGCAGTCACTTGGAGCTATAACGCCACTAAGGTAATTGTGACGATTTATTTTTATGTTTTTGGAGCTATTATGTCACTTGTGTTAGTAGTGACGTTGTTTCCCTAATCCTTTTTTAAATATTTTTGGAGCAATAATGTCACTTGTGTTAATAGTGCCGTTGTTTCCCTAATCCGTGTATTTTATGTTATATAGTTAAACGTTAGATTGACACTTGTGACGATATTACTCCAGGATAGTTCATGGTTTTGGTTTATATTTTTTATGAGAATTATTACGCCTTAATGAATAATTGTAATAGTTTTGTGTATATGGATGAGGTTATGTATGGATGAGAAGGGTGTTTCTGTGTCTCTGTGTATTGTGTATGTACGTGTGTCTGCCTGTGTGTATGTACGTACGCGTGTCTCTGTGTGTGTGTGTACGTTTGCGTGTCTGGGTGTGTACATGTGTATCTGTATGCAATTATGCATGCTTGCTTTCGTATATGCGTGCGTTTATGAGAGAGCATGTGCATAATTATTATAAATTTTAATTTATTTTTCAGAATGAACCATCGCAGCAAAAAACCTTGTGCTACTTGCGCTTTCAAATGGCAATCAGAACTCAGATGATACAAATTCTGAGAACCAAGTATCACCATCCAACCTAGATACCCCAACAACATTTACTCCAGAGCAAGATACAACTTTAGATAATCTCGGTAACTCTCCATCTATTTTATTTGCCGCTAATGACAATGATGCGTATGAACGAGATGACTTCCAAACGGGCGATTTTTCCGGCACTGATTCAGGAGATGAATACAGGCCTGGTCCTCGTTCAAGATCGTCTTCATCCAATAGGTCCAGCAGTACCTCCAGTAGTTCTAGTAGTAGTTCGAGTAGCAGTTCCAGTGATACTCCTGCAGAAAATAATAGTTCAAACAATCAGAGTCTTCATGAGCCAGCTATACCTAAACCAAGAGGCAGGAAGCGTACGCGTAATCCCGCAACCTGGAAAAAGAACGTTGCTAAGCGATTGAAAAATTCTGGGCAATCGTATATCTCTGTAAAGACCAAAAAATTAAATAAAGGCAAAACAATAGGACCCTACATGTACTTCGAAATGTCGGTTGTCCTGTGCTGCAAATTTTACAGAACAAAGGAGGTAGGAAATCTTTGAGTCTTACTGGAAGTTGGAGAGTATAGAGAGGCAAAGGGATTTTTTAAACGTTTGTACAAGAACACTACAATGTCCTTACCGCCGCATCAAGACTAACAAAAGGTACGAAAGAAAAGAAAACACTGCATATTACTTGCTTAATGAAAATAAGGAGATCCGCGTCTGTAAAACTTTTCTCATCAATACTCTGGGTATCACACAGAGGATTATACGGACTG
Organism: Leucoptera coffeella; assembly: GCA_030578115.1. NCBI lineage: Eukaryota > Metazoa > Arthropoda > Insecta > Lepidoptera > Lyonetiidae > Leucoptera > Leucoptera coffeella. The sequence continues at coordinate 51,863 of JAMBLF010001363.1, forward strand.
TTATTGACGGCAAAGCACAGAATGATGGCTTTATTCCACTTGACCAACGAGGAAAACGGAAAACAATGTTCATTGGCACCCGAAGTTATACAAGCAGTAAAGGATCATATCGAATCAATTCCAAAGGTTGAGAGTCACTATCTTAGGGCTAACACTAGCAGACTGTTCATTGATGGGGGGTTTGACAGTAGCAGAGTTACATAGAAATTATACCGAAATCCAGAAACAACAGAACAAGCCTATTGTGAACTACGATGCTTACTCAAGGATTTTCAATCAAGATTTTAATATTGGATTTTTCAAACCCAAAAAAGATCGGTGCGATGAGTGTGAGGCATACGAAAATGCCTCTGAAGAAGAAAAGAATAAATTACGTGACAGTTTCAAATTACATCAGGAAGAAAAAAGCTTAAGTAGACATGCGAAAGATAGAGATATGAGAAGATGTCATGAACCCGATAACAACACAATTGTTTTCACCTATGACTTACAAGCAGTGTTACCATGCCCTATTGGCAAATCAAGCTCTTTTTATTATAAATCAAGGCTTAATTGTTATAATTTAACAATATCTAATGCCAACATACAACAAACCACATGTTACTTCTGGCATGAAGGATTTGGGTAATAGAGGTGCCATAGAAATAGGGTCATGTGTTTATAAATACTTAGAACAGATAGCTATTGAAAGACCAGGCGCCGACGTAATTATTTATTCGGATAATTACTATTCGGACAAAAAAATAGATTTGTTTTTGCGATGTACTACTATTCAGTGAGTCGCCTAAATATTAACTCAATCCAACATAACTTTTTGATTCGAGGCCACACGCAAAATGAAGGTGACGCTGCTCACTCAGTTATAGAAAAATCTGTGGACGAGGGCCAAAAATGCTGGATGTATTTATGTTCCCGACCAATACATTTCCTTAATTCGTGGGGCCAAAAAGACTGGTAAAACCGTTCGTGGTAAATGAAATGAACTATAACGATTTTTTCGATTTGAAATCACTTGAGGAGAACATAAACTTTAATATTAGCGAAAAATGTGAATGGTGGTGTTATCAAGATAAGTGAGATCAAAAAGTATTAGATTTGCTAAGAATTCTGATAATTATAAATATCGAACTACTTACAAAACTGAAAATTGGGAGGAAGCCAAAGCTATTGTTCAAACCAAAACATTACGCGGTAATAGAGGTAATCGAAGAATAGATGAAATTACCTTGAAGCAAGCTTACACCTCCAAAATTCCAATTACAGAACGCAAAAAGCGTGATTTATTACAATTATTGGAGGCTAATCTCGTGCCTAGATACTACGAAAGTTTTTATAATGATCTCATTAAATTTTTTTTACTTACTGTAGATTCTACAAATCCTTTGATTTTATGTTAAAAAACTTATTTTTTTGTATAAGAATAAGTAAAATATTTAGTATTTGATTCCTACTGTTGATTTATTAATTAATTAATTAGTTTAAATACGGGTACAATGACTGTGATTAAAAACTCTAATAAGTAAAAGTTCTAAAGATATTTGTAATGCGTTATAAACTACGTTGAACACTGGTTAACCTTTGTTTGTTTGTTCAAATTTAGGTAGTAAGAATATGGACTGTTATTAAAAGTCTGAATAATATAAATGTTACTATGTAGAATTAAGAAATTTTGTTATACTTATTTGCTTCTTTAATAAATATTTTTTTAGAAATTTATGCTCTCGTGTTTTTTTTAGTTTCGACATAACTGACCGGTTAATTTTTGTCTAGTGCCTTAACGTCACTACTACGAGGGTGGTAATTTGTAAACGTCTATATATTTTAAACAGTAATTAATGTGATGTTTTATTTTAGTTTGAAATAAAGTTTAAAGTTATAGTTTTAATTATATTAATTTATTTCTTTAGTCTAGAAGAGATATACTTTGTAATAGAGTGTTGAATTTTCAAACGCTTCTCCTGAAAAATTACATCTGTTGCATAAGTGACGTTATTGCACCGTGGGTGCGATATATATAATATGTATAATAGGATGCATTGTTTATTAATTAATAGGTAGCACAGTTCAAATGCTATGACCTCGCTTCTCATAATTGAATAACAATGAACGCATTTATAAATAGGGTAAACAGAAACGTCAATAACTAGTATAAACTATATACATATAATCACGTCTTTAACGGGATAGGCTTTTATCGCCACTTGGCACGATCCTGACAAATATCTCTTGTTTCACTCACACCTATTAACCTTTTGAAACATGTTCTTTACCTTTTAGTATTAAATATATAAACGTATAATAAAATATACATTTACGAAATTCGTCGAATACTACGGTAAGGGAAAACATCGTGAGGAAACCTATTTGTTCCCCGAACAGGTAATAGTGCTTGTAAATGGCGACATGGCTGACCACCTGTTACATTGAATACTGACTATCTGGTCAACGCGTGGGTTCGAGGTGACCATAGAATTACTACCTTCGCAATTGCGGAAATGGACACCTGAACCTCTGTCTAACCCACAAAGGTTATTGGTTATTGGTCGTGAACGAGTTTGCCTTTCTGTATATAAATACTAATAAATAAAATATAAAATATTCACGCCTCTACGTCCCTGACGAGATATGCAGACTATCGAACGCAACCTGGAACGATCCTGACAAATTCCTCTTGTTTCATTCAGACCCATTAGCCTTCTCATAGAAGCTATTCACCTTTTAATATAAACGTTAATTTAGTTTTGTGTGTGTAATGGATAAAATATCCTAAGAGCCGGAGTTTTTCGTTGGTTCTTCTCCGAGCCAGGGCTTTCGAACCAACGGTAGAATTTCAATGCTAAGAGACAACCGGTGTCAGACAAATGTTTTGACTCTCAATGAATGTACTATACTTGTACTATATTGAATAAAAACATTTTGCGTATGAGTTTTAAACAGATACATTGTTTCTGAGTAATATGTTATAATAAATAGCAAGGAGTGGATGATATAGTGGTAGGTAAAGGAAGGCCGCGTAAAACATATACAGATCAAATTGGAGACATTCTTCTCAAGGCGGGCGTACGTAGTGAAGAACAGAAGAGCATGTATGAGAAGGTTAATGGGTGTGAGTGAAGCAAAGACAATCGCGTTCACTGCCATTAACCATTGCGGGGTAGTCAGAGGTTCAGGTTTCCATCTCCACAATTACAAAGGTTCTTTTGACACTTCGTACTCTCGTGTTGACTAGATAGTTTGTTAGGATCGTTCAAAGTAGTGATCGATAATCTCTGCCTTTCCTGTTAGAGTAATACAGGCGTGATATACATATTATGACTTAGAATGAATTGTGATACTGAAGCTATTTGATCTTTTACAACCTACATTTCACCAGATATCTTAACTCTGTTACCATTTAAAGACAAAGGGATAGTTAGCTTTTCTTCACGTTTTTCCTTCACCTTACTAAATTACAACAAATTACTTTGCGAGCAAAACCACAAATTAAACTTAAGAACATTAATTTATTTATGATGGTGTCAATGCCGCATGCTATTTAAAGACATGCGTGACAAACAACAGAAAAAAAACTAAGAAAAACATATAATCAAATAAATGTATGTACGTATATATTATTTTTCGAAATAATCAACTTGATTCTGACAAAAAATTATTTACGTAAACATAACCTACACATCTTTCTGTGGTTATTGCGAAGGTATTTGTGTAATATTTTCTTGTTCCGCGAACCGCTGTCTACCTTGAAAGGTATTTTGGACGTGATTTGTCCACTTTGATTACATAGTCCTCACCTAACTTAACAGGTTTATTCCGTGTGCTAGGCATTGACTATTGTAAACGAAAGGTAATAATAGACTTACTTAGTAAACAAACGTATTTATGTCAGTCAATTAACTTGTTGAATGAAAGTTAGTTTTAACGACCTCGGTTAGAATGACACTGAATACTATTCAAGATTACGTAGACAGACTAACAAGTGCTGATGTGGGATTTATGGTATGTAAACAGTTGTTTTGGTTATTCGTTTAATTAAGGAATTTAAGAAACATTTTTTAAATAATCAAGGGATTTTTTAACACATGTTCTCATACGAGTACCTTATGTTGTAAATATTTTTACATATTTGTTTACACGAAGGAAATTAATGAAAGAACGGTTAGTAAGAAAATTATAGAGACAAAATGGATGATTCTTTTGAAGTCCAAAATTAATATTACAGATCAAATTGGACCAGACATTTAAAACAAGTAGGAGAAAGAAAGGAGATTTGTATATTATCTTAATAAAATAGAAGTCATCAATAGAATAGAAGTCAATACTGGTATTTTACTTAATTTGACGAATATTTCATTCATTTTTATATTCTCATTAACACCCATGTACTTGTATGTATGCATGTATATGTATTAAGTAATACAAATCAAACACATAGTAGGTAATATACACCAACACTTATAAGGACTTGGTTTGTGGTCAGATAGTGTTACATCACCAATGACTTAGTCTTACAATATATCTTAATAGAACTTTAAGGCTGTTTTAGTGCTATAGGTCTACTCAGTATACTAATATGAATACTAAGGTTCTAGTTCTGTCATTATGAAAATAAAATTAAGCAATTCTATAAAAAAAACCGATAGTTTTCCTCACACTAGTACCAAGTTTTACTATTACATTGTACATTTATGTAATATAATATAGGTAACTATATATGTAATATAGTTACCTATATTTTATAGCAACAAATTCAAACTTCATACTTCTACTACTTATCTTATACTCCTTATTAAACAAATGATCATTATACTAAATTATGATATTCTGGTCTGTTATATTAAACAAACATAGTAAATAAGCATTCAATTAATTTTTCGTTGTTTATATCTTTTGTGCAATATATAAAATTCTATCTTTCTAAACCTAGATAGATAGAAGCCGGTTTAGTGTCCGCAACTCAACCACTAGCGCCTATTTTGAGTATTCGTATTTCTAAACTTATTAACAACTCACCCCATAGGCCAGGATCATCGAAGCACGAGTGGTGATTGGAAACGGTGATGAGTGGCACGCCTGGCGCCCTCCACATCACTCGGTGAAGAGCATCCTTGTTGTACACCGTCGTTCTGTTCAACCATTCTGGAATATAGGTGTTGTTGTTTAGATGATTTGTTTCTGATGAATCTATTACAATAGAATATAGCAGGTGACTAAGAGCCTATGGGTTGATAGTAAAGTAATGTATTAGGTGATGAACTAGCAAGCTGTCACTAATAGTGTGTGTCAATGCCACACACAGACTGTCATACATAAACAAAGTGAAAATTAATATAGTTTATTGCAAAGGTTCTGTGTCACCCTGTAAGGAATTTGTGGGATTTGAATTAATATGTAAATATGTACAAACAAATACAATGTATTTGTAGTTAATAAAAATTATTTGATAGCATCACATGCCATATCAATGCAATCATAACTATATCAGTGAAGAGATGTGATGATTTGTGGTTTGACCAAATATTACTTATTACTGAAGAGTTTTGTCCATCACTAAAAGGTATAAAATTAAAGGAAATTTATTCTTGAAATATTTGTGAGTGTTTCATTGACTAACAACAGAAAAAAACATGAATAGAATATGCTTACATACACTTATTGTATGCAAAGCTACAATCAGTTGAAATATGAATATATTATTCATATTGCAACATCAAAGCTATTATGACATAGTATTTATTTACTTAACTGTTAAAAATAATACCTAAACCTGTGCCTACACTGTTTATTCCTTATGTGGCACCCACAATTATTTCTTCTAATAAATAAGATTCACCTTATTCCTCTATTTTAAAAACCTTTCACTAATTACTGGAAACCGCTACACAATGACAAAACACTGTATTTACACTACAATACACTGAATTGTTTCGATAAACCATTATGCGCTTAACAATGATTATTTTATCCATCATTATTGCAATAAAAATATAGATAAATAATGACTTGCACCAATTCTATGGAGCATATCAAACTCTTAGAATAATTAACTTAACTTATAATTGGTAACATGATTTACTTTCTGTCACATTAGTTGCTGACATTCTGGGCAATACATTTTGCTACAGGCATTCATTGTATTACTAGAAACTTGAAGAAAATAAAACTTGATTGTCTCCCAAGAGTAAAAATAATATAACCAATATACCTAATGCTATGCCATCCTACAACAAGTATTCTGTTTCTAAACAAAGGGTCTTGTATTGTCCTATTAAACCTTATTACCACATCAATGCATCTTATTTTAACTTACCCCATCACACAAAGGGCGATACAGTTATACTATTAATAGAAATATGTATTTTTGTACTACAATATACAGAGACAATCACAAGGGTAAAGTATTCATCATACATTGTGGCTAAGTGGCTTTCAAATCACTATTTATAACTAAACACTAACTGTATGTCGTTTTGTGATGGTTAATTAACTCAATAAACAAAACTTAGAACCGCATTTCATAGGTTCATAATACACCATGCACTATACAATTTTGTAACTTTGAAACAAAACTTATCAGGCAAAATATTGACTGTCTACCTCACAAGGAATGATAGTCATGAAGTGTAAATGATATGATGTGGATTCTATTGCTAATCACAACTGTTAATACTAATGTATATTACTTTAAATCTACTTAGTAAATAGACTTGTAAAGAACACTTATAATGTTGTATTATTATGTAACATAGTTTTATAATTAGGTAGATATCCATTAACATTGATGTAGTTTATAATAGATATGACAATTGGTAGTTAAAGTGGTACTTATGTAGAATATTTTAATTACTATATCCATTACACCAGCTATATAACTTCCTAACATTATTTTATCAAAGTCAGGCAGAATAATAAAATGGTAACAATCTAATAAAACAACATAATATGTTATTGGCCTATGTTTCTAGATAAAGTTAATTGATCTGTTATTATGTTTTATTATTAAGAAAGTAGATGATAATGGCTTTGTTGGTATTAAACTGATGGAGACAAAGAAAACAAAGTTAAACTTAAATAGAAGTACTTTGTACATCCATATTTTTTTCAATTTATTGGTTGTTTTGGAGCCTATGAACCTTGTCTAAATGTTGAATTAAGTAGGATTCAGAATATTAGTCTGATATTACTTTATCTACGAACATTTAGGATTAATTGCCAATCAATATGAAAGTATAACCTATGACACGATTCAATAGTGTTAAAAAAACAGGTGAAAATAATTTTGAATTCACAAAAATGACTAGAAACTAGCATATTATTAGAATATTAATAAGCTCACGTACATTTAACGGTAATTATAACAGAAACCTAGACAAAAACAAGTATGTAGTACATTGCGAAATACTGGTTTTCGTGAATACTTGATAAGATCTAGAAGAAATAAGTTGAACACTTACTTATGAGGAATTTACTGAACAATCCGACCACAGCCACCGTGATATTGCTGGCACAGCTCCATAGACACCCAGGGTTTCTGAGTTTGGGTATGACCCATTTTATATCGTAGCCCATTTCGCGGCGTTTACGCCGTTTCGTCACGGCCACCGCATCACTCGGAAGAATCACACGGTCTGTGTTGCTCGCGGAAAGGTGGTTGTGACGAGAGGAAACCACACCAGTCCTCAGGACTTGCGCAGGCAATATGCTGCTGGTCGACTGCGCACCAGACAGACTTGCATGTCTTCCGACTAGATGCAATGACAGCGAGGTGACAGCCACTTGACATTTACCTTCAGGGTGAGGTTATATGGATTTATTTTTCCATAACATTTTTGTGTCTTATTGGATTTGTTGGCTTCTTTGATATCCAAATGAGGTTGTTTAATTGAAATGTTTAAAGATTAGACGGTTTCGGTATAATATACTTCAAACATAAAAACTGCTGCTGAAACAAAATTAAAAAAATCTGTTTGTTGACGTTTCCATATGTTTACAAATAGCTAATGTTTATGAACGTTAGATGTCGCGAGTGAATTATTCCACTAAATTAAAAGTAATTTAAAGACATATTTAAATATAAACAATAGATATGCAAAGTTATCAGTAATTTTCTTTGAATCGTTATCCGTTTTATTAGAATAAACAAGCTTTACACTACTTTATTCTTAAAGGGAATCTATACGCTAAATTCGTCACTTCGAACAACAGACTCCGTGGCGCAACGGTAGCGCGTCTGACTCCAGATCAGAAGGTTGCGTGTTCAAATCACGTCGGGGTCAAATAATGTCTTTTTACAGTTTTTTTTAATAATTACTAACGCATAAAAACCATTACTACGTAACATTAACACTGAAAGTAAACTTATTCTTACATTTTGTTCGAAATAAGCAAAAGTTTCCTTACACTTAGTTGAATTATTGTGAACTTATGAAAACAAATACGAGGGAATATACCCCTATAAGATTATTCTCATGATAGCGCATATCGCTGCTTTAAAACTAAACTGAAGAAACTCAAAAAACACTATATTGCAAAAAACGTTGTTTTATAATATAGTCGATATATTTTTGACATTAAATTGCATATAATTTAAAAAAATGAATAAATATAAATACATTTTTTATCTTTTTATTAACTGAATATGTTTTATGTACTTATTATTTAATCTTTTTGAGGTAAAATGTTTTTCGAGTTTCTTCAGTTTAGTTTTAAAGCAGCGATATATGTCTATTTACGAGACGACCTCCGTGGCGCGATTGGTTAGACGCCTGAACGCTAATCGTGGGGTCCCGGGTTCGATTCCCGGTGGAGGCAGAGTTAAGAACTACGCTTTCCTACTGCTTTCCAGTCTGGTCGTTGATTATATATGCTATATATGTATTTATCTATATATAATAAGTATACATTTCTTAAATATACGTTGACTAGTACCCTTAACACAAGTCTTAAATGTACTTACCAAGGGGCTAGTACAATTGGTGTAATGGTGTCCTACAATATTATATTATTTACTCATATAAGTTCACAATGATTGAAATAAACGAATAAAGTATCCATTTATTAATTAGGCACTATACGACAATCTAAAATCACTTAAAATTATTGTTTGTATACTTAACACACGTAAATGTAAAGTTATATTAAACACCTGAGTCTCTATAAAGGTTAATAGAGACTATACATATCTTTCCAATCATAACAATAGAGACACAATTATTATCATAAACATATACATATACAAAAACTTAAACTTACATATACCACAGATAATATAATACTACACATATACTATGAAAACCATAGTATTGTATGATTACTTTACACTATTATACATACATATATTCACGCCTCTACGTCCCCAAACGGATAGGCAGAGACTACCGATCGCCACCAGGAACGATCCTGACAAATCTCCCTTGCTTCACTCACTTAAATAACCTTCTCATACATGCTTTTTTATTCTTTATACTACGTATACCTGGCTTGAGAAGAATGTCTCCAATTTGATCTGTATAAGTTCTACGGCTACCCCGTCGAACTTTACCTTCACACTATTATATAATATAACTATTATAAATTAATTTAAACTCTTTTTTATCACAAGCACAGCAATACAACTGCCTCTCAAAGAACAATGTTAGTGAATCATTAGAATGACATCATGAGCAAATTTACATGGCACTCAGTGGTTGCCAGTACATCATGTCAATTAAATCGACCTACCTTCCTATTATAGAGAACGGAGATTTGTATCGGCCTTGTCCGTTTTGGAGGTACAGTGCTAGTTTGGGATTTAAAAAGAGTAGGTAGCTGCTAAGTTAACAAAGGTACAAATTTAATGAATTTCTATGTACATTTAAGTAATAAAAATATATTGAATACTAAAGTGAGGGAAAATATCGTGAGGAAACCTACCTGTTCACCGAACAGGTAATAGTGTTTGTAAATGGCAACATGGTTTGCCACCTGTCAAGTTGAGTACTGACTATCTGGTCAACACGTGGTTTCGAGGTGGCCACAGAATTACTACCTTCCCAATTGCGGAGATGGACTCCTGAACCTCTGACTACCGCCCAAGGCTTAATGGTCGTGAACGCGTTTGTCTTTGTAAAAATTGAATGAATAGAGCGATAGACTGGCAACCTGTAACTCGTATTGTAAATAGAATAACAAACAGTAAATAAAATTGTGTTTTGTATAATATTATTGAGAGATTATTTTGAAGCTAACTTACTGGTAACCCTAAAAGGTATAAAAGATTGTATGCAGATTTAATAAGGGAAAGCATCTTGAGAAATCTCAGGCTAGGTAGTTAGTGTTTATTTGTCTCCCAGTATTAAAATATCTTGAGTGTTTTTTAAGGCTAATATTTCAACGAACATCAAATACATAATATTAAAAAGCACACCAAAAATATAATAAAAACTTTAATTGTATACCAAAATAAATCGGTCCCAACCCAAACCTAACCTTTGCTGTGCGTTTAGCTATATTTTGATGTACAGTATTTTTGATATGAATTTAATTATGTTCCGTTTGTTAATAAGTGCCAATCTGCTCGAGAGTTGGTAGTTATAAATATGACTTAGGCGTTTTATGTCCCCGCAATTGGTATTGTGACCGTGTTGAGTTACATTTATGTTCAATCTTTTATATAGTTTTACCACGTGGTTTATAAATGAGATATTCAATTGCTGAGATTAACATCTGTGTTTACCTCGGGAAGGAATAATGGTCGTTAAGTGGGTACAAATAAAAATAATTACTAAATGTATGTGATTTTTTATGATTCAAAAAAGTTGGAGATGCCGGGGATCGAACCCGGGGCCTTTCACATGCAAAGCGAACGCTCTACCACTGAGCTACATCCCCACTTGCCAATATTGTCGAAATTATCAATTACATTCTCTAGCACTTCATTGTGAAGTTTGATTTTATTGTTTAAAGTACTTTACATTCTTTTTTATTGTATTTACTGATAAGATGTTTCATTTAACTGTGTCACATATTATTTACTCATACTTACGTATAAAATAATGTATAGAGAAACACATACCTCTATCACAGATAATAAAATACTATAGTATATAGCCTCTATATTGAAAGGGGGTTTACAATATACTCAAAAGCGGAAGTTATTTATATAAGACGAAGACAAATGAGTTCACGACTATTAACCCTTGCGGGGTTGTCAGAGGTTTAGGTGTCCAACTTCGTATTTGTTAAAGGTATTATATGGCCACCTCGAACCCACGTGTTGTACGGATAGTCAGTACTCAATGTGAGAGATGGTAAGCCATGTCGCCATTTAAAAGCACTGATATTACCTGTTCGAGGAACAAGTAGGTTTCCTCACGATGTTTTCCCTCACCGGAGTATTCTTATTGATATAAGAATTTATATACTAGTAAGTAAGTACCTATATAGTATTCTCATATCGGTGACAATATAAGTTACCTATGTGTATTGTTGTAATTCTTTTTATCGACGAAGAGTGAGAAGAAGAGAAAAGAGTTTTTATCAGTGAATAAAGTTGATTCTATTTTCCTTTTTTTTTCAAAGGATTTAAAAACTTAAAACCTGTGTCAAAGAAATTACTATTATGATTTTTTATGGAACGCGAAATACATAATCGTTACCAAATATTACTGATAAAAACTCGAAAAAAAAGTCAAAGTTCGAATAACTACTCTACCACAGTTTGTGCTGACTATCTGGTGAAAAATGGGTTAAATATGATCATGTAACACCTACTTGATATTGAAACGTGAGCTTCTGACTACTCTGTGATGGAAAATAGGGGCAGATGCATATGTAGCTACAGCTGTGTAAATATTAACAATATAAATTTAACGTAAAGTTGTTAAGTATTAAATGTAATATAGAATTGAATATTAATGTCAGAATTAAAAACATAATGGACACTATCTATAGAAAATTAATTAAAAAAAACAATTCATTGCAAATATTTATTAGTTCTAAGCCTACAAGTACCTTCAAAATTCATTTATATGTATTGATTATGTTATGTAAAATTCTTATATCTACTTATATTACTATTACATTAATTAGTGTCCACAGTACCTTCATTGATAGGAACAAATTAATTATAGGAACCATATATGCTTATACAACAGCTTATACTAAGTAATATGTGTTATAAATATAACAAAAGTTTGCAAGAAACTAAAACAAAGTATATGAATTATATCTTAAGTATTGTTAAATTTTTATCTGTTGTTATAATAAATATCATAAACACGAATTTATTTTAAGATAATCTTATTTTCTGGTCATTAATAAATAAATAATATTGTTATCATTCCATTTTACAGCCCGAACAGGCGAGGAAATAAATAAATAGTTTACAAACATTATTTTCATGATTGCCATAATACTTATATAGATAGAGTCTGTGTGAAAAAAGAGAACCAGTAACTTGTTAATATATCAATAAAAAGTTTCTATTATTTGTAACAGTGTAGTTTGAGGTCCACGTATCCACTTTCGATACTATGGAGTAGCTTATTATCTTATTATGGCTTCCTCCAATTAATAGTTTCGCTACATATATGGTCAGTACTAAATATAAACCTGTCCTAGACAAATCCGAAGGAAGGGTAGGTTTTACGATGTTTTTCGCTCCATATGTACGCACTGTCCTTTTCGTTTCACACAGACTATCCTAAACCATAGACAAACTACACAGATTCCATGATAAACTCAGCCATCAGCATCTCCATGGTAGGAGCCAGACCGTCGGTCACACAAGTGTTTTTGAAGCACTCAGCAATGCGCAGGATCCGCCAGCAAGTGTCCGGTTCTGAGTCGAACTGTTGTTCGCACGTGTGGATTATGTTCACCATTCGTTTCGATAGTACTTGTCCTGTAACAAGGGTTATAGATGTGTTAAGTAATGGTTTAGTTCCGATTGTAAATATTGTGGTAATTTTAAGATCGGTGATCGTTGTATTATTGTAATAGTTTAATGAAATGTTAACTGTTGTTCCCTAAGTTTCTTGTAAGAATCGGACAAGGTATCTACTACTTGTAACGGTAATATACACTTATCAGACAATAGATGTCACTATCATTGAATCATTTCACTAGTGAATGTTACGAAGATTATCATAACAGACTAAATTTGACGAAAGATTCACTATACAACTGATGGAGTAAAGAAGGTTTTTAAATGGAGGCCGATTTTAAGAAACGTATTTCAGGACCTGCAGTAGGATACCCCTTTACCAAATGGACTGATAACCTAAAAATGGTCTCTGGTGCCACGAATGATCTTCTTTCGTATACCTTCGAGAGGCTTATGCCCAGCAGTGGACTGATACAGGCTTAATAAGAGAGAAATTAAAATTCGACGTAGCTCAGTTGTTTTGGGGCTTGGCTCTGTATCAGTGGGTACAGGGTTCAAATCCCGCTTGAGCATGTACCAATGGAAATGAAGTTTAATGAATTTCTATGTACATTTTCGTAATAAAAATACATTTACGAAATGCATCGAATTATACGGTGAGGGAAAACATTGTGAAGAAACCTACTTGTTCACTGAACAGGTAATAGTCAGTGCTTGTAAATGGCGACATGGCTTACCACCTGTCACATTGAGCACAGTCTATCTGGTCAACGCGTGGGTTCAAGGTGTCCATAGAATACCTTCGCAATTGCGAAGATGGAAAACCTGAACCTCTGACTACCCCACAAGGGTTAATGGTTGTGAATGCGTTTGTTTGTTTTTTTTTGTTTTAAAGTTACCATTAGGAAACGAGTTAATAAACTCCTCAGTGTTGTCATGGTGCATGCGATGGTCAGCGTCCAGCAGATGGAAGTGGTGGCTCATGCAGTGCAGGGCGCATCCTAGCTCCCGATGCACGAACTTGAAGTCTTCCCTCCAGAAGTGGAAGAACTCTTCCATCATCTCCTCGGTCAGGTCGCTCTGGAAGGAAGATGAGGGAGAACTTTATGTAAGTAAATGGAAACTGTTGGGCGATAGCCTGGCAACATGGCACCACCATATGTTATCTCAACGTCTATATTTATGCTGAAAAGAAACCTAGGAGATATCGCACCAAAAAGGATGAAAGGACGAGATGTTCATGTATAATATAACAACATACGCTAGCAACCTAATTTATCTATGTATCCACGGATCCTTATGTGATGACTTCATATGATGTGACTTCATATGAATAAATTTAAACTTATTAAATCAATTAATAACTTATTGACAAACATAAAATACAGATTAATTTTGTGTACTTTACCATATTCGACATGGTTGCCAACCGAAGAAAATAGCATTAGATATAAGCTAAATTGCTGCTTGCATACTATGTGTATGCATAGTAGTAATTTAGACTTCATTGACTTGAATTGTTTAATTAGTAAACAAATTAAGTTTAAAAATAATAATATTTTTTTATCTAGTAGCTGTAAGAGACGGGTAGCAGTATCGCTACATTATTGTTTACATAGACAAACCAAAATTTTGGTTTCTGACCAGGCCCCTATTGGCCAGAATACCCAATTGGGTAATTGTGACTTTTCCCTGGTGAATGTTCCAGGAAATAATTTAAATTATTAAGACAGACAAAAGAGTTAGACTCTGGCATTTTAAACAAAGTGGTAGTAGCACCTGACGTCGCTTTGGTGCATCAGAACATGCAAGGTTTGTTAGGCAAAGAGTTGGAGGTTGAACTTTTTTTGGCCTCCTTCAGAGTAGGGATTCTTTGTGTGACTGAACATTGGGCGAGGTCCTTTCAATTAATATTTGGCTTTGGAGCCCACAAGGTGGGAAGTTCATTTTGCAGGAACAGTGCCCTTCGTGGGGGCTCCTTAATACTAGTTCATAATAATATTAAATTTAAAGAACGCAGAGATGTAGTTAGCCTTTCAGTTGAGCGAGTAATTGAAATGTCTTGTATTGAGATGGAAAATGTAATCATTTTGTGTGTTTACAGGCCGCCCAATTCTGACTTTATAAAGTTTGCAAAATGTATGGAGGAGGTGCTTATTAAACTTGTTCAGAAATCTAAACGTCTAGTAGTGTGTGGTGACTTCAATGTTAATATACTTGAAGACACTACAATTTGTGTGCACTTTTTAACATTACTTTTAAGTTATAATCTGAGGCACAATTTTAATCAACCAACTAGAGTTACAAGCACATCCTCTACTTGTATTGACAACATTTTTACTGATTTTAGTGTATCACATACAGAACTAATTTCTAATATTAATTCTGACCACCAGGGTCAGTTGATCAGGTTTAGTTGTTGCCTGGGGGTCCAACCAAGGAATGTTACTTGTGTTCCTGTGACAGAGGCTCGCTTAAATAAGTTCAGACAAACTATTTTGGGGCGTTTCCCTACACACTTAAGAGGAGATACACCAAATAACATGTATGCCTCATTTTTCGACCTTGTTGATTCTGATTATCAGAAAATTTTTAAACCAAAGACTTTTAAAATAGCAGGCAAAGGAGCATTCTGTGATTGGGCAACTAGAGGTATCCGTATTAGTAGACAAAGGTTATACGAGCTATATAAGGAAAAATCTGTGAATTATAGCTTAGATTTTATAAACTATGTAAAAAACTATTCTAAGATTTTTAAAAAGGTTTGTGCCCAGGCCAAAAAATTATACTTACAGAAAAAAAAAAAAAATGCCACAAATGTTGTTAAGGAAACTTGGAACATAATTAAATTTGAAACTAATACAAATGTCTCTCATATAAAAGAACCTAAACTAATAGTTAATAACAGTGTAATTACAGACCAACTACAGATATCAAATGTATTTCAGGAATATTTCTCCAAAATTCCTATATTAATAACTTCGCCACTAAATTCTTGCTCAGAGACTGCTAGAAATATAATAGAAAATAATGTACCGCATTATAATAGATGTTTTGATTTTAGACAAATCAGCCCGGTTGATATTATCAAGAGTTTTAAATTGCTACAGAAAAAGAAAACTTGTGATCTGTGGGGTCATTCGGTTAAGGTGTATTCTGTCATTATGGATCTGATTGCACCTGACCTGACCATTATTTTTAATCATTGTATAGAATGTGGTGAGTTTCCTGATCAGATGAAATGCAGCAAAATTATCCCATTATTTAAATCTGGTAGAAACACTGACCCAGTTAATTATCGTCCAATCTCGGTACTACCAGCAATTAGCAAAATATTTGAAAAACTTATTCTAAATCAACTACTAGCACATTTTAGTCAATATAATATCTTTAATAAACAACAGTTTGGATTTTTAAAGGGTCGATCAACAACCGATGCTGGAGTTGATCTTATGAAATTTATATTTGGGGCCTGGGAGGAAGCAAAGGATGCTCTGGGTGTTTTTTGCGATCTCTCTAAGGCATTCGACTGCGTCGACCACGAAACTCTGATCATGAAGCTGAAGCATTACGGTTTGGGTGATAGGGCACTTGATCTGCTTGTTTGCTACCTGAAGGGAAGGGTCCAAACAGTAGAAATTGGCGGAGCAAGATCTAGTGGCAGCTCGGCTGTTATGGGTGTCCCGCAGGGTTCAATTCTTGGACCCTTCCTTTTCTTGGTATATATTAATGATTTGCCATATTTGACTCAGGGCCGTTGCCACATGGTGTTGTTTGCGGACGACACCTCTATACTATTTAAAGTTAACCGGGGAAAGGACGAATCGGCATCAGTAAATGAGGTTATTTCGGACGTAGAGCACTGGTTTAGAGTAAATAATCTTGCTTTTAATTCTAATAAAACGAAATGTGTGAGATTTACATTGCCCAATGTTAGAAATTCTAGTACTAACATTGTAATCAACAGTGTGGCATTGGATATTGTTGAGTCCACAGCCTTCCTGGGTATCACAATAGACTCAAAATTACAGTTCGGGGGGCACATTGATGGTCTAGCGAAGAGGCTAAGTTCTGCTGCCTACGCGGTAAAAAAAATTAGACACCTGACTGACGTGGACACAGCGAGACTTGTGTATTTTAGTTACTTTCATAGCGTCATGTCATACGGGCTTCTTTTGTGGGGCAATTCTGCCGATATTAATTCAGTATTTGTGCTGCAGAAGAGGGCCATTCGCTCGATCTACCGTATGGGCCCTCGTGAGTCTTTAAGAAATGTGTTTAAGACAATAAATATACTGACTGTGGCTTCTCAATATATATATGATAACTTGGTCTATGTTAAAAAAAATATAAATGATTACAAACTTGTAAGAAACATGCATAATTGTAACACACGTAATAAAAATAAATTGTATTATAGTGGCTCTAGATTAAAAAGAATAAACAATTCGTTTATGGGCCTGGGCATAAAAATGTATAACAAACTGCCAGAGTCTATAAAGTCCTTACCTCTAGATAAATTTAAAGTCTGCACTAAAGCGACGTTGATCGAGAAGGGCTACTACAAAGTGAAAGACTTTATAAATGATGTTATGTGACGTTTCATTTTTGCGTGGTCATGGCTTCCCGTTCCAGTTCTTATTGGAACTCCCTTAAGTTTGTTGTTAAACACTATTTGTTGAATGTGAAGCTTTCATCATGTTCTAATGAATTATTATTAAGTTTAATGTACACATTGTCTGCAGAGTTTCTTGGCACTTCTTCTCTGCAGAGATTTTTCTTTACGAAGTGCCATTAGTTTTATTAATTTAATTTGATTTATCTTAATGACTAGTGTATATTAATGACATGTTTTTTTTATAAAAAATGTTTTTTTTTTTTTTTTTTTTGACTTTCAATAAGTGATTTTATGATCCTTATATTGAATAAAAAGATTTTCATTTCATTTCATTTCATTTCATTATTGTTGTCATTGTGGCGGTATTTGTCCACCCAAAAACGTCGATCCTCAACATATACCAAGGCAGTTCAACGTTCAGTGAATTCAACGTCATTCACAGATACCGACTGTTAGCACTAAGTAGAAGATGTTTTTCCTTATTCACGAACAGTGCGTGAACATCCAAAACCATACAAATACTGACTATATGTGACGGTGTATGGATTTCTAACACAAAAGTTGCTTGGAAAAGTGGGGATCCGTGATCTCCGCCTACTTCCTTATATGGAAATGGGCGTGACTTATATGATTAGGTACTCGTGAACTTCATAAGCAAACACTAACACCATAAAGTCAACACCTAAATGTGACAGTGGCTTTAGTATTAAGTATTGGCTTGTATCCACACAGTAAGATTAAATTAATCACTATATACTATACAAAGAAAACACTTTATTCACTGCCCTAAATAACATTGACACAAACATTAAACATCAAGAATGAAAAACATTGATGCAGTGAAAAGGTGTTGCGTCTGTATACGATGTATGATTATTATATCACTACATAGTATAAAACAAAATCGCTTTCTCTGTCCCTATGTCCCTTTGTATGCTTAAATCTTTGAAACTGCGCAACGGATTTTGATGCGGTTTTTTTAATAGATAGAGTGATTCAAGAGAAAGATTTGCATGTATAATACTTAATATAGCTTTTATGACGTGATTTTAGTCCTAGGTATACATCACTACATAGTATAAAACAAAAACTCTATCTCTGTCCCTATGTCCCTTTTCAAGCATTCAAGAGGAAGGAAGGAAGAAATATGTATAATAACATCCATTAAATAGTGGAGTAGGCTATATATTTTATACCCGTGCAAAGCCGGAGCGGGTCACTAGTACATAATATAACCACAGATAATATAATACTACAGATATAACTACAAACATACACATACATTCACTTCCTTTACTCCCTTTCGGGGTGGATAATATAATATCTCCTAGGTCATTTTTTAACATGAAAATTGGGAGATGCGATTTCATAATGGTACATTGGCAACACGTTGCTAGCCCATCGCCTAATAGATTCCATTTATCCCTACTCCCTTAGTCGCCTCCTACGACATGCCAGGAAGAACGGCAGCTAGTTAACATTCTTTTTACATCCTAGACTAACATTTGACATATTATCACAAATACTTAATTTATTCAATCAAACAATCAGCCTATGTCAGTCCACTGCTGAATGTAGGACTCTCCATGGGTACGCCAGAAAACACGATCACTCGTGTCCCTCAGCCAACCACTACCAGCGACCTTTTTCAGGTCATCGGTCAATCTAGCAGGGGGGCATCCAACAATATGTTTATCGAGACTTGGTCGCTATTCGAGAACTGAAAAAAAAATGATTACGTAACTTCTTACCTGTTTGCGACAAACTTCAAGGGCCTCCCCAAATCCTAAGGTCACATCTTTCATTACGTCCACTGTACCTTTAATCCCAATAAATGCCACTGCAAAAATTACAATAAATACAAACGCCTTCATTTTTACTCTTTATACCCTTTACAATATATCTAGTAACACGGCATACTAAAAATATAACTTTATTATAAACTAACTTTAAGTATATGAAATAACTTTATATTATAGATTATTATAGGATATTTAGATCAGATGTTAAACCTAGAACCTATAAAGTAATCTAAGTGAATGAGAGTTAATTTTTATCGTGGCTCTTTATTAAGTATTCTAGACTTGATCCAGGACATCTAAGTATTCAATGACGGATAGGGGCGTGGTACTAATTGCTTGATTGCTAGTTTTTCTATCTGTTTGATATATGTTTTATACCGTTTTTGTGTTTACTTGGGCTTATTGAAATAAAATTTAAGACACAAATACGGTATCACTGAGGTCCCAAGAAAGTAGAATTATGTGACAGGGTAAGAAATGTTATGTAGGGGTTATGTTATGTAGGGGCTGAAAAAGAGTTACAAAAGGTTTTATTAGAGCAAAGTTTTTGGTAGATATACATATATTCACGCATCACATCCCTAACGGGATAGGTAGTGACTATCGAGCGCCACCTGGAATTATCTTGACAAATCTCTCTTGTTTCACTCATACCCATTGATCTTCTCATACATGCTCTTCTGTTCTTCGCGCTATGTATACTAACCTTAAGAAATGTTTCAAATTTCATCTGTGTATGTTCTACGCAGCTTTGCCCTTCCAACTCTACCTACCACTTTAGGTATATAAATTCCTTATACTTAGATGCATTCACATTCTTTAATCCTTTTCGGGGTGGGCAGAACCTCGGAGATATATTATCTCCTAGGTCACTTATAAGCATGAATATCGGATCTGCGATGTCATAATGGAACATTGGTGACAGGTTGCCAGCCCATCGCCCAATAGCTTCTATTTATCCCCAGTCCTTTAGTCACCTCCTGCGTCATCTCGGGAGGAATGGTAGCGAGTTAGCATTCTTTTTAAGTCCCAGATTAGCACAGGATCTATTAAGGTAAGAATATAATAATAAATTTCATAGTCTTTGCAAATTCCGTTAAGAAGTAGAATTGTGCATTCATGTATGTACGTAACAAACAAACATATCGATACACAGTGACACATAGAAGTTATTTGCAAAAAACCAACAACATAATGACATAGTTTTTACAAGACGCTAAACGGTTTCAGAAAAAGATACCTAATTGGAAATTCTAATGTATAATTTGTTACAATGTTGCAGGTCGATTATTTAATGTCTTTATCGTGAAAAAATATATGATCGAGAGATGTTAAGAGACCTAATTATAACCTATAACCGCCGATTGTGTATGAGTAGGTGTATGAGTTTCAATGAAGCTAAAGTGGTTTGTCAGCATTGGGACAGATGGGATCCGTGATATCTGGCTAAGCCTTTTTAAGGAAACGGGTGTGACGTGTATGTGTGTTCCTCTCAATATGTATCAGTTGGCTCAAATATTATCAACAGAATAAAAGAATTGGATTTTGAATGCATTGTTCTACCCGTTCTTTATAGTTATTGTTATGTGAGTATCCTGTGTTAGCTGGTGCGTAAATAGACTGTTAACTAACTGCTTGTCTTCTCGAGTATCGTAGGAGATGACTAAGATACTAAGTTAGCAAACGTAAACCATATTTTATGCTATGCTAGTTATTTTACATTTAACTTATCAGAAGTTGTGTCCTAGGTTCTGGTATCAAAACGATTGAAAGGACTTGATATACATATAAACGTATTAGAATTAAGATGCATACATACATACACTCACGATTCTACGTCCCCAACGGGATAGGCAGAGATTATCAATCGCCACCTGTAACAATCCTGACAAATTTCTCTTGCTTCACTCAAACTCATTAACCTTCTCATACATGCTCTTCTACACTACGTACACCTGAAATGAAGATGCCAATTTAATTTATTCACATGTCTCAATTCCGTTCAGAGTAGACACAATCCCCAGTCACTTGTCAACAAAACTGTTCGCGTCGTGATAGCTTTGTAATAGAATTTTTGTGACAGGTAGCTAGTCCATCAACCAAAATATTGATTTCACCCTTAACTCCTAACTCGCCTTTTACGTCAATCTGTAAGAAAGCAAGTATGAATTATGCATTACATAATAATAGGGGAAAAACATACTGCACTTTTCCATTAACGGTATGATTAAAACATAATCACTCGTAATGAGAAGGTTAAACTTTTAATCGTCTGTTCTCACGGTTCAGTTATCTTTCTACGAATTTCGTACGAGAACTCGGTAAGTTATTTATGACTACATAAATATATTGTGCAGTCTGTACTTCCCTAAAGGGATAAGCAGAGGCTATAGATCGCCACCTTGAACGAAAATACAAACACTTTCATTTTCACGATCATTAGCCCTAGCGAAGTCAGAAGTTTGTGTGAAAAATTTAGCAATTGGGAAGATAGACTTATTATTCTTTGGCCGCCTCTAACAAGATTAAGAACAGAATATATTCTAGCACTTTTCAGTATCACAACTTATTTTTAATACTGGATCTTATATTTCAACTAAACAGTTCTCAACCCTATCTGTGGCTGACTTTTAATAATGAGCGCCTTAGAAATAAATTGAGCAATTACACTGCAATGAATTATTGATAATTTTACAAGGTTATAATAGACTTCACGATATCTATTTCTATCGGATCCTGACAGTTCTTTTAATATTATCCCCTCAAACAATCAGCCTGCTGGAAATAATCACTAATGGACTAAACGTTTATCTTAAAAAGACTTCGAATTAACTAGTTGCACTATACATCTCTTACATCATAATCGAAAGAATGTAGCTGTTTACATACATACTTTTTATTATCCTAAACCTTTGCAGCAGTCGTCTATGGTGCGTCAACAAAGTCAGCAGCTCAGTGAAAGTTGAA
Organism: Leucoptera coffeella; assembly: GCA_030578115.1. Lineage (NCBI taxonomy): Eukaryota > Metazoa > Arthropoda > Insecta > Lepidoptera > Lyonetiidae > Leucoptera > Leucoptera coffeella. The sequence goes on from JAMBLF010001363.1 coordinate 74,112, forward strand.
AATACAAATAATCATTTTCGGCTGAATATTTAGTCAATTGTGATGCCAAACTGGCTAAATATGTTCGCTTTGGGCTAAGATTTGGATCCTCAACTGGAACGAACCTAAGAACAAGGAAGAGAGCAAGGAATTGGAGCATCGATTCCGTTTTTCTTCGGTTGTAGCGGCTGACGGCGTTGGTGTAACCATGGCGATGTAATAACAAGAAGTTCAAACGCCGTGGCATCAGTGTTTGTACTTCAGCCGACATAACCTTAGTGGTGAATGGCTTAATAAAGAATTAAAAAAAAAACTTTGCAGAGACGACGCATTTGACAACTATAATCTCATGCGAAGTAATTGGAAGTTCGAGTGTCCATCTCCGTAATTACAACGATAATAATTTTACGACGATGAGATCCTACAGATCCCGTGTGTGTAAGAGAAGATGTGTGAGTGTCAATGAAGCGAAAGTGGTCTGTCAGGATAGGGGCAAATGAGGGTCTGTGATCTCTGCCTAACCCTCTACAGGGAATCAGGCGTGATGTGTATGTATGTACGAGCTCCTAGTATGACAGGTGATAAACCATGACGCGACTTACAAGCACTGACTATTACCTGTACCGACGAATAGTAAGGTTTCTTTACAATGTTTCCTCAAATCGTAGTTTGTGCTAGGTTTCTTTAGTATGTCGTAGTTTGTGCTTTTTGCAATATATTTTTACACTGGAATGTACACAAAAAATATAGCTAAGCGTACAGCAAAGGTTAGATTTGTGTTAGGACTGTAATATTTTGTTGTACTATTTAGTATTTTTAGCGTACATATTCGTATTAATTGATATTTTCTTAACCACGACCACTTTTTGCTATACCGCGTCGCCATTTACAAACACAGCCTATTGCTATTAACAAGCTGGTTACTATATATTAAGTCCCTTACCCTCACACGTTTGTATCTCAGTAAAGCACAGTCGGTGCCTTCAAAGAGACGTAATGAGGTTCGTTTAAGTGTAATTAGCAAAGAGTACTTGGTGCGTATTTCAAATTTTATTCAACTTTCAACATTCATATAATGGTACTGTTATTACTATTTAATTGTATGATGGTTAAGCTTTCATACACGTACATTTACGTCCCTCAGTCCCTTTTGGGGAGGACAGAACCTAGGAAATTTTATATAACTTTGGTGAATTTTAGCATAACTATTAGGGCCGTGCTGGCATTGAACTGTACTCGTAATATTCGTAACAAGTTCTAAGTTCATCGTTCAATATATTTCATCGATATCTAGTCCATTAGGTAGCAGTAAGGCAGATGTTAGCTTTATTTTTATGTCACAGTATAAATCAAGATTTAGGTACATATTTAAGGTGATGTAATCTAATCGTAAAATTACAATTTTTCTATACGCTATACGTATTAAGTTCTTTAATATAAGATGTCGGAATATTGTGACTAAGGCTACTGCAACGTAGCCGAAACGTCGGGTTAATAATAAATGTAATTTTATGTCCCGTTAGTTATTAATCATGAGTATAAATCGCGAATCTCTTAAAACTATAATTATGTCGGGATATTATACACAAACACCAGCACGGTAATTTTAATGTACTAACTATTTAATCAATTTGTATTTAAACTATTATAATGACATACGGTGCCGAGACGTGGAACATGACAGTCGGGTTGGCTCACCGATTACATGTCGCTCAGCGGGCAATGGAACGTTCGATGCTGGGTATCTCGTTAAGGGACAGAGTCCGGAACGAGATTATCCGGCAGAGAACCAATGTCGTAGACATTGTCTATCGATGTTGCAAGCTGAAGTGGCAGTGGGCCGGTCACGTCTGTCGCAGAACCGACGACCGTTGGAGCAAAGCGGTTCTCGAATGGCGACCGCGTCTCGGTAAACGTAGTGCGGGACGCCCCCCTGCCAGATGGACTGATGACCTGAAAAAGGTCGCTGGTAGTGGTTGGCTGAGGGCCACGAGTGATCGTGTTTTGTGGCGTTACCTTGGGGAGGCCTACGTCCAGCAGTGGACTGTCATAGGCTGATTGATTGATTTAAACTATTTGCACATTGCTCTGTAAGGACTTAAAATTACCCCTCATATCTCTTACTCGCCTTTTACAACATACTTGAATGTTAGTAGCCTAGTCAATAAAACCTCTATACTAAGTAACTTTATTCCCAAGATCCTATCATGGCTTGAAACGCTATTTCCCACGTTCCTTGATCGCAGAAGCCAACAATTAAATATCCGGCTGTCAATGTGACAGTTGATTTATTATTTGAAATATGCCTGCATAGTTTAATTGACATTTCGCGGAAAGCTACTTGTGTGGTGCATGTTTGAGAAGCCGCCATTGTATAATTATTTAATTTGTCGTTGTTTAGTTAATGTCTCGAGGGACGTAAACTGAATGTTAACTAGTTGTCTTTCTTCTACTTTTGTTTTAAGAGACTAGGCGTAAATGTATTTATTCGGGAACGGTGAAAAATCTGTTATTAGTATTTTATATCAATTTCATCACAACCCCGTTAGTACAGATAAAATAGAGCGAAATCAATGATGTATATCTTTACATATATTATGTAGTACCATCTGGTAAACTAGTGGGTTCGAGGTGGCCATAGAATTACTACCTCAATTGCGGAGATGGACATCATAGCCTCTGACTACCTTCAAGAATTAATGGTCATGAATGCGATTGTCTTCGTCAATTATATCGCAGAGGTCTTGTCCACTACAAAAGGGATAAAAAGGAGTAAGTATAAGCATGCTCAACAGATTAATTCCCTTAAAAATTCCCGGGAATGTGTCATTTAATATTGAACATCTTCATCGAGGAAAAAGGTAAAAAATAGTACTATACCGCAGTTACCACGTCGCTTCAGTAATGCTACACTTACTTCTAACTTCGATTCTCCTATCATAGTATAAGGTGAGCTTTTTATTCTTGTCTGGCAGAATTGCGTGAAATAGTATTAATTAAAAATTATTAAATGTTTTTTTTTGTATTTTAAGGGACTTAATGTCAATGAAACTTTATATGGTGATGGGGTAGCAACCTGTCATCAATGTTCCATAGAAATGCCATCACAAGTTAAAAAATTATCAAGGAGATGACTGTGAAAGTTCTGTTATATTCTGATGAACCAGAATATTGATTGAGAAAGTATAAGGTTTGAACAAATCTTGAGATCAAGTCTCACAGCTTGATTACGTTTAAATTGAACGTTTAGACGAGTCATAACACATTCCAAGCATTATCTTGTACGGTGTTGTCATAGGTTGTCATGGACGCATATCTCTGCATTTGAAGAGTAATCCATTGAAGGCCTTATTGAACCTTTATCTACCAGATAATTAGAATCCAAAGGGTAAGGTAGTATTATGATAATGGACATAAGTGTCGCCGTGTTCAGCCGCTGACTATTACCTATTTAAAAGAACAGACAAGTTTCCATATAATATTTTCTCTCTATTTAGTAGTGATTAGTTTCGAATTATGGATTATGTTGCTAATAGTACGGCTAAATCAATTCATTTATATCCAAAGATAAAAAAGATTGAAATGGGCATGCTTCGATGGTTTGGACATATTATACGGATGAATAATAGCAGATTGACAAAATGAATATATGTGAGTGAAGTCGAAGGGGCTTACGTAGTGGTCGGCCTAATAAGACATATAACAGTCAGATAGACGCTATATTGAAAAAAGGTGACGTTAGGAGTACCTATAACCGCCGCGTGTGTATGAGAAGATGTATGAGTGTCAATGAAGCGAAAGTGGTTTGTCAGGATTGGGACAAAAGGCGTTCCGTGATCTCTGCCTACCTCTCTACAGGGAATCAGGTGTGATGTGTATGAATGTATGTTCAAAGATAAATTCGATTCACTGCACTTAACCTGCACGTTAACTGTTATCTTTGTTAGGAGGATAGAGTCCCTTATTGTATTGAGTATTATATTTCAGTCTGCATTGTCTTAGTCGCACGCACTTTGTATTACGTTACTTCCTACCACCAGGGGTGGGCAGCGATATGATGTTGATAACATCATCGTGGGGAGTTCTAGTCAATTACTTTCGAAGTTCTTTTAGATGGTAGACAGCTATATACGGTTTACGGTGCTGATTCTTTTGGGGTGGTCAGATGATCTCGGCCTCTCAAGGGTCAAATTATTTATAGTATCTATTAATATAGATGGATGTTAAAAGAAAAGTAATTTAGGTCTATAACAATTAATTATATAATATTAGTTAGCATCGATTGATATGGAGTAATTTATTGTATACGTTTATATACAATAGACACTAATGAAAATTCTTCCTAAACTTTACAACAAACTGTAAATAAATAAGTTACAGCCTCTCTAAGTTTCCGATATATATTAAAAGCATGAGTATCCAAACATATAATGCAAATTCTTCAATACTGATAATAATATACGCATTTCCTAGAGCATTAAGTATCTACATTAGTCTATTAATCCGCTTTTTGCGAAACAGTAGCTTGCGAAACCATTTTAAAATGGCGACCGGTGTGAGTGAGACGGGCGTCAGGTGTATAGTGGATGGGCAGCTTTTTTCGATTGAAAAGCTCTATGGTCAGCTAAAGTCAGTTTGCGCCCGCGCCGGCGGTTGACACACGTCAGGCAGCCATTTTGATTTTCAAACCACGTATTTATAAATATTATACAATGGTTTTTAATTGTTTAAAAGTAATTTAAGTGGATTTATTTATGTATAATGTTTCGTAAGTGTGTGTAAAGATTATTTATAGTTTTTTTTGGGTAAAAATTGTTTGTGATTGTTGCCGGTTTTTCCGTGGTAATTGTTTGAAATAATTGCTTAAATTAGTGTTTTGAACAGTGTTTATTAAATTGTAAGTGTAAAGTGATTGTTAAATAAATGGTTTTGTGTTTGGATTTGAGTGCATTTATTGGATTTTTGTCTATTTGGAAAACTAAGTAAGTATACATAGTTATTACTTCTTATTAGATATTTTGCGATATACTAAAATAAAGTTATTATGCCTCCTGTTAAATTAATAACAGCTGAAATTTCAATTATAGGTACCATAAAATTGTTCCTTTGAAGATATACAAATATTTCAAGTTCAATTCAATAAAGTTACTGCTTTAATTAAAAAACTGCCGCAATCTTTGATTTAAATAAGTGCTTAAATAATATAACTTACTTATAATTCACATAAAATTTTGATTAGGTACTATTCTACTAAAACAAACATACCTATATAATGCCTAAATACCTATTTTTATAATGTAGGTCCGACTGACCGATAAAAATAACCGATAATACCGACGCACTTGTTTAACAATATTATTTTAAATTCGCGGCGACATTGACTTTTGCCATTCAGCCAACTAAATCGTGTTAGGTACTTGATTTTATTAAATTACTTGTTATTATGTAAATTTTGTACATGAAGCTATCGTTAGTAATTTAATAAATAAGTAGGATATGTAAATAACGACTAAACGTCATACATCACATATTCAAATTTAGATTCTTGGTCAAAAAATAAAATAATATGAGTATGTAATGATTAAAACATTAAATAATCGAATTATATCTGTTACTAAACACTGTTAATAATAGTCATCACAAAAAAGCTCCAATTAATTGGCTGTATCTACGATTTGGTCGGTTTTCTTCATCATACATGTACTTAATGCGTAATAAGTCACTGAACGGAATATAGAAATTATATTAAATCTAACTTTTGATATAATATTCTCCTGTGAATTAAATCCACAGCCAGAGTAGGCAGAGATCACGGAGCTCTATTTTCCGCAATTAAATAATAATAATAAAAACCTTTATTTGCCTAGTACAAAAACACACGCAAAGATATAATAATAATAATATTTGGACTACTGTACTAGTCACCGTATATTTAAGAAATATATACTTATTATACATAGATAAATACATATATAGCATATATAATCAACGATTAGACTGGAAAGCAGAAGAAAAGCGTAGTTCTTAACTCTTGCTCCACAGGGAACCCGAATCGTACCCGGGACCTCACGATTAGCGTTCAGGCGGCTAACCGATCGCGCCACGGAGGTCGTCAATAATAATACTACAACTTATATATATCACAGATTTTAATATAAACGTACAAGTAGTTCTTGTGTATGCCATTGCAGTGTAAAAAAGGTTCCATCTCAGCTTGGTGTGTTAGGAATGGTGGATAATCGTAACGCTGGTATTATGATGGAACCGCAATTGAATTACAGTAGTTTGTTAATAATTTCACATGAGAGGAAAGACATATTCCTTGCTAGCACATAGACACGACCACAATCTGTTCCGGTATAGTCATTACTATAAAGCACTATCTTCATCTAAGGTATTTTAAAGGTAATCAGAACACATGACAATTGGTATGACATCGTCTAAAAAACCGACTGTTTACTTAATCAATTACTGACTATATAGACAAACGCGTTCTTGACCATTAACCCATGCGGGGTAGTCAGAGGTACAGGAATCACAATCGCGGAGGTAGTTATTCTATACCTACCTCGAACCCCCGCGTTGACCTGATAGTTAGTACTCAATGTGACAGGTGGCAAGTCGCCATTTACAAGCACTAACTGTTACCCGTTCGGGGAATAAGTAGGTTTCCTTACGATGTTTTCCCTCACCGTAATATACATATAGACCTTGTTAAACAAATAGGCACACTTCCTCACCACCTCAGGACATGTGCCATAAATGTACAGTCAACGCTAAAAGTGCGCTCCCAGTAAATTTTTATTAGGTTTACGTTTATAAGAACGAAAGACACAATAAAATTTCGAAGCTCGCGAAAGTATAGTGCCCATGACAATGCATAGTGGCGCCAGGTTTAAAATGTAAAATATTGTCTTTGGTTCTTATAAACTTAAACCTTATAAAAAGTTGCTGCGACTGCACTTTTAGCGCTGACTGTACATTGTTGAACTTATTGAAGCTCAGTGGTCATCCTAAAATAAACCTTACAGTTTACTTAAACCTTTAAGACACGTGTGTTTTAGAACCAGTATCTATTGAACCCTGCTTCAGTATATTTGTTAAACAATGAGAGGTCAGCAATTTGTATTGTAAAGTTTGTTATGTTAGTGCGAACAGATTTAGCTGGTGAACGCATTAACTGAATAACAAATGTGATGGACTAGTGTACTCTCGTGGTTGAACTAGAATGGGGTGGACAGTTAAATAGTGCCTAAGAATCGATTGTTACTTTAAGTTGATGGTAGTTAAAGAATATTAAGTGTAGGAATATTGGGATGTAAATATATTACTTAAGTTAGTAATTAAGTCTTTCTCTTCGTCATTAATTTAGTTGAATTCATGACAAATGTAATATTTGTCACTAAAATAGACTAAATTTTACAAAAGTATTTTTAAAACATTCTTACCTCTTGGACGATTATGGTCGTGAGTATATTTTACTTCCTCTCACGTTGGTCATTGTAAATCAGGCGATTAAATGAAAAGTATCCAAAGTCCATCAGAACCCGCAATTGAACACTACACTTCAGACTACCCTGTAACGCTAAATAGTCATACATGTATATTTTAAGTACTCTTATCAACTATACAAAACAACAATAAATTCCCTAAAACAAAAATACTTGTAAATAGCTTACAAAATATTGTTCCGTATATCTTTATGAAGCTCAAAACTTTTTTTACAAACACAAGTAATAGATTATATTTATCTTCAATCGAACATGATAAATGTATGTGATCGGTCAGAGAAGCCATCTTTTAGTTTAGTCAAGAGATAAGATTAGAATAATGACTTCATATTATTAAGAGACGGATTGTTTACTAAGAAGTTTTTTTTATATACGGGCAGAGAATACCTTTAATTATTTTTTTAGTTAGACTTCATATTGAAAAATAGTGACGTTAGAAGCATCTGTAACAGCCGAGTGTATGAGTGTTGATGAAACGAAAGTGGTTTGTCAGGATCGGGACAGATGGGGATTCGTGATCTCTGCCTACCCATCAAGAGGGGAACGGTTCATGTGTATGTGTAAATAGTTAAATAATATTTAATCTGTAAAGTTCTGTCATGCCAATGTCATTTAGCCATCATACATTATAATATTCATGCCGATAATACCCGAAAAGATGTACATATAAGTATACACCTTCTCATTAAGTCAAGACTGTTATTTCAGAAGAATAAGACAGATTAAAATACATACATTTACATTCATGTCCTTTAATCCCTTTCAGGGTGGACAGAACCTTGGAGAAATAATATTTCCTATGACACTTTTTAGCATAAATATTGGGGTTGTTATGTCATAATGCATGATTGGCGACAATACCCTAACCCCTAGTCCCTAAGACACCTCCTACGACATGGCGGGAAGAACGGCAGCTAGTTAGCATTCTTTTTACGTCACAGTCTAGCACGGGACAACTCCGTCTGTCTTATCTGTCGGGGTTATCTCTAACAGAATAAAGGTTAAGAAGAATATAAATCAATAACTACCTAAGAAATACTCGCGTCGTTAAGAAGAAGTTTTACGGCTTGCCAAGACGACAGCTGGTTACATCTAATACACGTCCCAGATCAACATATTACGTAATGATCAAAGCCAGTTATAACACCTCCGTCACTTTTAGCACTCGTTGATATGACATAAATGATTTCGATGACTGATTCAAAATTACCACCTTATTACATCTATCAGGTATAAACTCACCTTAAAGCCTCTAGTCACCTCTTTATACTAAAAAAGTAGTTTTTGTTGTAAATGCCAAGACTCTCCTTTGTATTTAAAAGGAAAGAAAGTAAGTAAGAATGATGTCCTAAGTGATTGCATGGTGAAGAGTAAGATATCTTTTTAGACGCGGCGTGTTTTTTATTGTTTATCTGTTGTGATAAATTAATCAGGAAAGAGTTAGAAATCTCTGATCCACTGACTATCCTTCTGTATATTCTGAAATGGGTGTAAAAATAGGATTTATATGTGCTATTCACTTTAAATGGTAAATTAAAAACAAAAGTACAATTTTCTGATTTCACATAATTTATTTAACACATATCACACTCTTAATTTTTAATTAAGACTGTTCTTATACTAGTATGCAATATAATTACTTACAAAAATAATAATTTAACTCTTATGACATATGTACAACCTCATGTATTGAATCCGAAATAGGTGGACAAGATGTAAAGATATAAAATCTTATAATATCATTTAGTATGTAACAATTACCATAAAATTTTACGAACTTAATCTATATTAAAGTTAACTTAAATGATGAATTTAAGTTTAACCAATGCATTTCTGTTTTACCCCCTTAACTTTAAATCACTTCCTGGAGTTATCGAATCAACCCATTTATTTACCATCTGTCCTTTCAACATTATAACACTCATGATTAATAACTAACGGGACTTATCGGGTAACTTTATTATATAAAAACTTACACGATAAGTCCCGTTAGTTATTAATCATGAGTATAAATCGCGAATCTCTTAAAACTATAATTGTAACACTCACTTACTCCGCCTAGTCTATCAAAAACCTAGTCCCTACCAATCTGAACTCTCGCAGGTGCATTGAGGGCGTTGCCCCTACCTTGCATGGCGAATGTGTATCAGGCCCGGGTTCCATTCCCGGACATGTCAGTTTGTACACTGTTTGTAAATACACGACTTTGACGGATTAAGTGGCGTGTAGAATTATTAAGTGCTTTTGGTAATTGGTTAAGAGTGAAGTTTGTAAATTGTATATGTAAAGAGTAAGTGTTTTTGTAAATGATTTTTTGTAAGTTTGTTATGTAAGACATTCTTAAAGTGGATGTACGTAGCGTGTAGAACAGAAGAGCGTGTATGAGAGGGTTAATTGATAGTCTCTGCCTATCCCATTAGGAACGAGGGTGGGTGAACATATGTATGTATGTTATTTAACAGAATTCATATTATAATGTGGAACAGTAGTAGTAGTTAGTGTTAACTTAACTAATACAATTATTTAAACATAACATTATTTACTTAAACATAACATAATGATATGCTTTTCGATCGGGGTGGTTAGAGGCTTGAGTAACAATTATATTGAAGTAGAGCCCTAATGCCATCACAAAAAGTAATTGAAATATGTGAGTGTATGGATACGAATAGAATGTGTTTAGTTTCAATATTCACTAGTGTCCATTACACCATGCTTGAGAACCGATCTAAACTGTAAATTTTTATAGAAATTATGTTCAAAGAACTTAAACTTAATTTATATACGCGTTAAGCACATATATTAGTATTTGTATATATAAAAACAATCAAGCTGACAAGAAACAAAGACAGACATTTTCCCGACACTTAAAGCTTAGGGGTAGACAGTGGTTCGGGTGTCCTAACTTTTGTATCTATAAAACCTATTAAACTCAAATTTTCTTCATCAATCCATCTTCTTCAACTCTCCTCTTCTTGCCCATTCTTTCTGCCTCTTCCACCGTGTCAGGGAGATGTTCGTTGGCCGTTTCTGGCACTAGGAAGGTCAGGATTCCTGACAGGATGGACGCTGTGCCGAATATCAGGGTGGGAAGGGCTGACCATTTTCGAGCCTGGTAAAGGAAATTAAAGGACATATAATAATATATTATGTTCACTAGTTAAACGAATATATACTTATACCAGTATGTTTATTTAAATAAAATAAAGTCTTAGTCCCTTCCGGAGTGTAACAAAAGGATATAACGAATTTATAGCTACGAGTAGTTATATGTATTTACGTTTTTTTATCCTTTTCAGAGTAGATACTTACTATGGGTACTATGACACATAATATATTGTTTACTTTTAGCATTGCTGTCAGGATTGTGATGGCTTTGGTGGAAAAAGGCGGCTTGTTAGCAGTGTATTCTCGTCCCAGACTAATACGGGACTTTAATATCCAATTTTAAGCACTATACGTTAGGACTTCAGCTTAAATCGTCAATTATCTATGTAATATGTATATATAAGTAGTATCATAAAGTTAATCTTACCAATAAAGACGTTTGTGGGGCCAACAGAGCCGCCGCTCTTCCCATAGCAGTGCAAAGGGCGTAGACAGAGTTCCTGGTGTATGTTGGGAATAACTCCGAGGTGTATATGCAGACCACGTTGTTAGAGAAGGTGGCTAGCATCTCGAATGCCATTAGTAGGACTATGCCTAGCCAGGCGTGATCTGCAAGAATTATATGGATATCTAAATATACATACATACACATTACGCTCGTTTCCCTACAGAAGAGTAGGTAGAACTCACGAATAATCATATGTTTCGATCTTGAAAAATCAATTTAGATTCATTGACTTCCATACACCTTCTCATACATAGTTAGTGGTTATTAGTTACCAAACCCATTTTCAATATTTTGCTTGTCTGATATTTGTACATTTTACTAGACAAACCCTTTCATTAATACGCATTTACTCATAGGACGATTTTTTTAACAAATAGTCCCCAGTAATCTTACACGTCATTTGGCATATTAATCCGGAATCTAATACAAACTAACATACGTGCATATAACATAGTATTTACGAGAGTATATAGTTTTGAGGTACAAGCTTTAACAACTATATATTATTATCAATGTGTTTTTGAAATCATAGTCTACGTGAAAAGTGAAAGCCTATTGATGGTGAATCCATCACCTTAGCCAACAAATACTTGTCAACAATATTCTATATCAATTCCATCTCGATCTCAATAGTTTTGTGAAACCTGAATTGATATTATATTTGTTACGTTCAATCTATCCCAAAGTACGTGAATGGTTCGAGTAACCAAAGGCAATTGACTACACATTGTTAGGTAATGATAACCATTCTACTTCTAATTTCCTCGAGAGGATTTTAAGGTCGTAATTGCATATATACATACATACACATCACGCCTACCCGTTTGTCCTGATCTGAGATATATATAAGATATTTGTCTGATATATATGAGGAGTTAGGTATATATGTACATATTACATGACTTACCTTTAGAAACCAACGGTTGACACATGCAAAATATTCCACCAATCAGAAACGAGATCAACAAAGGTAGCTTCCTCTTATACCTCTCCAAGAAAAGCCAATAGAACACATTAGCCAGAATATCCATAGTCATCAGAAGCACAAAATTCAAATACTTATTCCCACCAACCAAAACGACGTTGATCATCATTCCATAATTGATAAACATCACTGTTACCCACCACACCAAACAGATTAGGAAACGTTGCAAAATAATCTTAGACTTAAAAGTTTTCAACAACAAATTTGTATCTTCTATATCCTTCGGTTTGTAGTACAAATTCTCCAACACCCCTTGATCTAGTTTAACCCCATTTCTCTTAGAAATCTTCTTAAGTATTCTCACTGCCTCTCCCTTCTTCCCTTTACTCAGTAACCAGCGCACACTTTCGTCCAAAAAGAATGTATAGGTCAACACCAGAAGGGCTGGTGCGTATAAAACCCTGAGGAAGTTCCTCCAGTAAGGTATAAGCCAGGCAATTGTGGCCATGATCATAAGACCACAAGTGTAGCAGTTTAGGAGTATCATTTGGTAGAAGATTGACTGGTTTTTCGGTAGCATTTCTATGCCTGAAATTTAAGGTTTACGTATATAGTAGTATTAGTGCAGGATGTTAATAGAATGGTAACAAGCTGCCTTTCTACTCGGTATAGTTTACTATGCAACTGTAAGAAGTGCGTAAATGGTGTCTCCAATATTCCATATTAATCGTCTTCGTAACCCCAATAGTTTTTATAAAAAGATACTGAAAAGAGGTTTGACTGAAACGTGTAATGAAATTATTTGTCTTAGGGAATAAATACAGCTCAAACCAATTTCATTTACGACAGACTGTGCTAGACTAAATTGTCTTGAAATACGTATAATCATATTGTTTTTCTGACTAGGGACTGTTGTCTCTCTAAGGCAGGGGTGTCCAAACTAGATGGGACCCAGGGCCAATAAAAAAGACTAAATACATTGGTGGGCCGTATTATTATATGCAGTGGGTACAGATCTCTTTGTAGTCGAACCGAACTTTTTAAGTCGTTAAACCGAACTTTTTAAGTCGTAACGTTTTAAGTTGGTTAAAAAGGTTCAATGGGCCGCAGTAATCTAAACAGTGGTTTGGACAGCCCTGCTCTAAGGTTATGTCCACCCCGAACGGAATCAAAGGTAGTCAATGTATTATACAACTTACTTAGCATGAACATAGGAGACAAAGCATCTCCTATAGCAGCCTCCACCGTTTCCAAGGCAACGTAGAGCCAGTAAGAGCTGGAGAAACTCTTCATCAACCCCAGAACCGCTCCAGCACTGCCTGCGAACACCGCAGCTGGTTTGCGACCATACCTGAATGTAATCTCTATATTAATATTCTAAAGAGGCTTGATACTGACTTAATTGAAATATTACTCGAACAAAAAAACATATTTAATTTATTTTATTTACATTGTATAATCCTTACAGGGTACAAACCCAATACGATATTTTTGAGTCGTCAAAATACATACATACACATCACGCCTGATTCCCTGTAGAGGGGTAGGCAGAGATCAAAAATGTATGATGATAAATAAATAAAAATGTATAATATATAATCGTCAATCCGTAAAGCTCGTATTAACTATGAAGTTTTGTTAAATTATAATAGCAGGAACATGTTTATACTGACAAAATACAAAGATAGATGTAATCATGGCCATTAACGCTAGGGAGGTAGTCACTGCTTCCAGTGTCCATTTCCGCAATTGCGGAGGAAGTAATTCTATGGTGACGTCATCAATGTTATTTCAGAGGTGAACCATCCCACTTATATAACAGGTTTCCTCTATGTAGTATAGTACTGGTGCCTAAAGCCGAATTAAAGCTAGCAGGGAAGAAAGGCAGCTAGTTAGATACCTGTCGGAGATTCGTCCTTGCACTATGACGCCCAGCATGCATCCGAAGTTATGTGCTGTGCCCACTAACGCTGCTTTCCAGTCTTCACACGCGATGTTAAACTGAAATGGGATAGAATAATCTGGAAATGTGTATAAAAAACAATGCATAGCACATTAAACTGTTCTCTTTAACAAAGAAAAATTTAATTTAAAATTTGATAAGGAGAGATATACTTTTAGGATAATAATAAAAACACAAAAAATAAAAATTTAAATAAAATATCTTACTGTCACTCACAAAACGACCCGTCTTGACATGTTATGAGGACATGATATATTATTAGTATCGTTATATTGGTATTATTTAGTAAATTTTATTGGTTTAATAATATAAGTAAAGATTTAAATTATTTTATGTGCGCAGCGTGAAGAACGAAAGTACATGAACGATAAGGTTTATGGGTGTGAGTGAAGCAAAAGAGATTTGTCAGGATCGTTCCAAGTGGTGATTGATAGTCTCTGCCTATCCCGTAAGGAATGCTGCGTCGTGAATGTATGTATGTATATGGCCAAAAATAGGTAAATTGCCACACGTGTTTCTTTATTATTATTGGTACTTCTTACTATCATACTTGGATTACTGGATTATTGTCTGCGAGCGTTGATTAGTCTCACGAGAGCTTTAGAAAAGCAAATGGTAGGCTTGTTAGATACCATCTATTCACGTCTCATACAATAAATTTATACCTTACTTAAGTTTTAACGGAACCTTTCTTTCTTACACAACCTATTCAAAAAACAAACCAAAACAACAAATACCAAATTTCGGTCTCATTTGACAGAATTAAAATTACGCCTTTCTTTCTTGATTCCACCTACATCCATATCTTTCTACACTTCACAAAGCTTTACCTCAATCTTTCTATCTTTCTTTCTTCTTTTCGACCAAAGCCAGGCTTCGCTGTGACTAAGGTGAGGCGATGTCGTAGCAACCGGTCCCGCTACTTGCGATGCCGGTCGCAAAAACCACTGCATACCAACTACAGTACGTCGGGAGCGAGGCGGTGCTGCGTTTGTAAAGGGATAGTTGGGGGTTAAGTGGCTTGGATAGTAAAGGTGTTATTTATAGATTTTTGAAAAAATGTCTCTTGTATAAATATTTCGTAATGAGTAGGGGGTAATGTGTATAGGGTATTTTCGTAATATAGTTATTGGATAAACACGTGGAGTTACTGCCGATTTCTGAATATGCTATTTCTAGTATAAATGTTAACGAAACCATAAACTAAATTTAAATGTTATACCATTGGTTCATTTATGTACTTTCTATGATGGTGTGAGTATGTATATCTTTTTGCAGCAATTTGTATAATTATAAGCACTTTTGAGTTATTTCTTTACTATATTTATGTTAAAGCTTTGCTACTGATGACTTTATTGAATTGCTGAAAAAGAAAACGGATTATGTATATATTCATAAGCTATGCTGTGTATATTTAAAGTAGAAATAAAAAGCCTATTATGGTGGTATATATATATATTATATATGCATTGATTGATCACATTATATACATTATTTAACCTAAAGCTTTAGTCGAGTTTATATTCAATAGCTTACGAACTAACTGTATACAAACGCGGCACCACAGCCTTCCCTAGCCGCTCCAGTTGAATATGGAACATATGTCTTCTTCAAAGCCTCTGCGCCAATCAGCCGGAGACTAACAGCGAAACGTGACCGTTGGACTCAAAACGACGTTTAGTTAGACTCAACTCTTGTGATTGAGTTGTGGAAAAATGACTCACGTGAATAGTTTGGTAATGGCATTAGATGTTCTGTTTAGTTAGAGGTTACTAAGAGAAAAAAAATAAGTAGTGTTTGTTAATTTGTTCATTGTTGTTATATTGACTACCCCGCAAAGGTTTAATAGTCGTGTTTGTATATGAAACGAAATGAAAGTTTATTGTCTGAAAGTTATATTCCAATTACAAAACAGCTTAAGCGCTTAAAAAAGGGACTAGCCCTGTAGTTTAAGGCAAAAAGGCTTTACCCCTAGTTAGTGATCAACACGAACAAATATATTATAGAACTTTAAAACTTTCTGTTATTCTACTAACATCGAACCGTATAACATATCCAAACCTAAAGCACGCTCTTTTAAATCCTACTACTTACATACTCTTTAAAAGCACAACTATTTCTTATCACATTATTATTCATTTCGATTTCCCTACCATACTACTCTACAACCGCATTTCAACGGCATTGAATCTCTTGTTCTTCTGTCACGCCCAACTTTCACTTCTTAAAGGTAACGTTGGAATTAATACAGCCTTATGAATCGCCATTCGTGTAGATTGAGACACTGATTGATTTACTCTGTATACTTTAAAGGTTATATTGTAACTTGTTGATCTAGGATTTGATTATAATGTTAGCACCTGTCTTTCTTATCTCTCTATCTGTCAGTTATATAAATATTACAACGGAAACTGCATAGTGACCAAAGAGAAATTATTTGTCGATGCTTGTCCATGTAAAAATAACTAATCTAACGAACTATAATCGTAAAAAAAACTTAAATACATAGATTGATGTTTTCTTAGTTGTGGATTAATGACCATCATCAATACTGCTGAATTTCTTTCATCTACATCCCATACAACAATATACTCGTAATTTTGCCGTAAGATTGTTCGGAACTTATTAAGTATTTACTACTCTATTGAAAACGTTGTCCTGTGTTAGACTGGGACGTAAAAAGAATGCTAACTAGCTGCCGTTCTCCCTGGCATGTTGTACAAGTAGATAAGGGACTAGGGGTAAATAGAATCTAGTGGGCGATAGGCTAGCAACCTGTCCCCAATTTCCATTAAGACATCGTAACCCCAAAACTAATGTTAAAAAGTGACCTAGAACATATTATATCTCCGAGGTTTTGTGCAGCCGAAAAGGATTAAAGGACGTGAATGTACTCGTATTTACGTATGGAAACCGTAAATCTCAGTTACTCTTATAGGTATATGTATATCCACATCACCCTTATTACCTACTTCAGCAAAGAAGCTGTCTTTCTTCTCATAACTCCAGCTGCTGCAGGGAACTGTCACGTTGACAATGTCATCGCAACTGACACTGACATCAACATTGTTAGTGACAGGATGTTGTAAACACTCTCTGATTGTTTCATCTGTAGGAAAACTGTAGGTGATGTTGTTTTGGGGACAATCTGGTTGGGTACACCTGAAAATAAGATATCTTGGTACGTTACGTACGTATTTATAATATTGTTTTTTATTTTCTATGTTCAGTGTGATCACATTAACTATTTTATTGTACCGTTTCGTTTTAAGTTTTCTTTTATATGTTCAGTGTGACCACATTAACACTTATACCCTTTCGCGATAAACAGAACTGTGAGTTACTATTATCGTCACTACAAAGTTGGACACTCGAAGCCTATGTTTCAGCTAATAAGTAGCAGATCATACCACCATTTACTACTTAATAATATAGATATTAACTCTGGATATAGTCTCAAGAACGTGGTTACCCATCCAAACTTTGATCACACCTTGCACTGCTTATTCTGCAAATTGAACTTATTCGGTTCTCTCTCTCATCTCAATCCAAGTGGATAGAACCTTTGAAACATAACATCTCCTTGGTTACTTTAAGCATTAATATTCCCATTATTATAGCATTTATATAATACATTGGTGACAGTTGACTAGCACATCGATCTATAGATTCTATAGACCCCTAGTTAGTCGCCGTCTATGACAAAATGAGAAAAAAGCCAGCTTTTTCATACATACCTATACCCAATATCCTCAACTGCGAACACATAGTTAGCATTAAAAGCCGAGTTGGTGCAATACACTAGTGCCACCATCAGCAGTGCAGTGTACTTATGGCTCCCTCTATTGTTCAAAGTCTCCAACACTTCGTCCAAGTCGAATTTGGCTTCAGGCATTTTCTTTTTATCTTGAACAAATACGTAGGTAAATATACATATGATTCCGTTGATTATTTCCGGTCTTGTGTTTGTTAAGAACGTAAATAGACAAGTATAGATATAGGCCTGTCACTAATATTTCATTTGATAAAGATAATGAGCATGTACCAATGGTGATGAAGTTTAATGGATTTCTATGTACATTTTCGTAATAAAAATATATTTACAAAATGCGTCCAATACTACGGTGAGGGAAAACATCGTGAGGAAACCTACTTGTTTCATCACATGTAATAGTTGTACCTGTCAAATTGAGTACTAACTATCTGGTCAACACGTGGGTTCGAGGTGGCCATTGAATTACTACCTTCGCAATTGCGAAGATGGACACCTGAACCTCTGACTACAAGGGTTAATGGTCGCAAACGCGTTTGTTTTATATCCTATATTAATGTCGCCACAACGTAGTTATACTAAAGGCTGTAGTGGTGTTATGTATCCAAAGTTCTATTTACCCCGATAGAGATAGAAAGATATGAGTAAGTTTTAAGTATATTCATTTTGCAGTGGACAAAAACTTGTACTCAATAACCTCTGGGTCATAATTTACGTTTATATTGGAGTTTTTGGCCCAGAGGTTGTCGTTGGCAATCTAGCGGGGCAACGCTGCTAGTGTGCTGGGGGCTTTTGCTTCTGGGTGCTAAATACGGGACACTAGTGATGCAGTGTAAATATAAACTTTTTGTTAGACTTAAGTTTTAATTTGTACATACGTAGTTTTGAAAAATTATATTTTATAATATATATATATTTTATAATTAAATAAAATTCTTTTACCTAAAAAAATATATTCTATAATGACTGTCACGGTATTGAATAAATATAAATATAGAACATAAGTAACCAGTTGCTAGCTCATCTTCCAATTCCATTTACTCCTACGAGATATGCCGGGAAACAAGACAGATAGTTAATAAGCTACTTAGTATTCTATTTACTTCCTAACCTAGCACGGAACCTTGAATAAAAAGATCCAGGATTAAGAAATGTAAAATTACTTCTCAACGTATGTTGTTAGAAGCGACTAAGAAATATGAGATGGCTATTTATTCACAATAGTCAAAATATACACCTTTTCTCTCTAAAAATTACTAAAGGATCCCATGAGAATAAAAATAATATTTGGACATTATAACACCAATTGAACTAGCTCCTTGCTAAGTTCATTTAAGTGTACTAATTAACGTGTTTTTAAGAATTATATCCGTATTATACATAGATAAATACATATTTGTATAGTATATGTAATCAACGAACAGACTGGAAAGCAGAAGAAAACCAGAGTTCAATTACGAATATACAAATACAAAAAAATACAAATACTCTAACACTCAAGCTATAAAATACAATTTAGGTGGACTGTTACAATAAGTACGTACGGGGAATTGGTACTTACATGATATTAAAATGTAATAAAAAAACATACTTACATTAAATATACACAAATTCCCTGATAAATCACTCAAGCTTTTAACTTTGTTTTAAACTTTGCATATTCACACACTACAAAACTAATGCGACTAATTTATTAACATTAAAAACAGTACAAAATTCACTATTGATACTTTCATTGTCCTAAAAATACTTTAAAAACAATTATTAGTCTATTTACACTAATGTATTATTTCTTTTTAAGTGAACACACGTTAATTATTATTCACACGATTAATGTATAACATCTATATTTTGTTTTCAAAATCCACTATAATAAAGAAAACTTATCTTAGTATACGAAAACACGTTAAACCTACAGTCGTTAGTGACAGGTAGTGAAATATTTAATTGCTAAATAAAAGGATTTCGTGATACTCCGTGTTCTAAGAGATAAGATGCACTGGTGAACATTAATGATATGAGGGATTTGTGTGGAATATGCAACAGTAATGAACTACAGTTGTGTGTGGGACTCAAGTGGATATAGGATTGGACAAACTAAGTTTAATCCCCAATCAAAGTATGTGTATGAATACAAATTTTCTTTATTAAAAATTAAGAATCTTTAATGTTTTTTTTGGTAGGGTGATGGAAAACATCGTAAGGAAATCTAACTGTTCCCCGAACAGGTAAAAGTCAGTGCTTGCAAATGGCGACAGGGCTTGCCACAGTCACATTGAGTAGTAACTATCTGGTCAACACGTGGGTTCGTGGTCGCCATAGAATTACTACCTTCGCAATTGCGGAGATGGACAACTGAACCTCTGACTACGCCGCAAGGGTTAATGGATGTGAACGCGTTTGTTTTTACCAATTATATACTAATTCATTGCATTGCAACTTTTGCTGTCTAAATGCAGTCAATAAAGATGTCATTTCTTTCATTCCCATTCACGAAACATATAAAGTTTCATTTAATTTAGGGATTATTTGAATAATTTTGATGCACACATTTATTTAGTAAAGAACACATCGTTAGAAAACTAATCAACATTTTTATTATAGACATGCGTATTTTATTTAATACTCAATTATATTTTGTGACACTTGAAGTTCAAAGGTAGTTCCGAGTAACCAAATACAATAAATATCATAGTTTTAATATAATAAAAAAAATTGTTTTTATATAATAAAGTTACCTGTATTAACCCGACGTGTCGGCTACGTCGTAGCAGCCATGGTCACGGGCAGACTGACGATGCATATTTCTTCGCCTCCACCGCAGCGCCCTGTCAGATTCTTCTCTGACTACCCTCATTGCTACGTTTTTATTAATAACACGCGACCTACACACTACACTCACAGTATCTTGTGGCTTCACACGATCATGGCTGCTGCAACGTAGCCGAAACGTCGGGTTAATAAAGGTAACTTTATTATATAAAAACATACGCGATAAGACCCGTTAGTTATTAATTACAATAAATATCTTTACTCATATGGGTACTTGTTCCTCTATATCCCTAAAACTGTTAACTGTCGATCGATTCATCAATTAGTCACATAGAACGTGCACACATATACATTCATCTATCCCAATCTCTTTCTAGTTGAACAAAACCTTGGAGATCATATCTCAGTACTGCAAAGAAAACAAGGTATTTTGCAATATAATGGCAAGAATTCACAACACACACACAAAACTATTTGAGGTTCGGACTTAAAACATTTGGTATTAATTACATTTGGTATAACATTGGATTAATATTTATTACAGGCCTTCAAACCGAACAGTTATTATAATAGAACCGCCTTAACATTCTTAAATGAAATAACATAATCATTACGTCATTTTAATAGTAGCGTTAACTTAAATACAAAACAATATAAACACTTTCAGGACCATACCTTTACGTAATATTCATAGGTTCGATCTATACAAAGATTAATTCTATACCACCATATATATTTTAACCAGATAGTCAGTACCCAATGTGATAGGTGGTAAGCCGTGTCGCCATTTACAAACACTGACTATTACCCTTCTGAGTAACGAGTAAGTTTCCCCATGATCTTTTCCCTCACCGTAATTGGTATCAATTCCAAAGCCAATATAAAATGGTATTTACTAAAGATACTTATCTAGGACTTAGAAAGAATGCTAACTAGCTGCCTTTCTTCCCGCCATGTCGTAAGAGCAAGGGGTAAATGGATTTTAATGAGCAATGAGCTAGCAACAATGTTCCTTAGAAATATAATGACAACCCCAATGTGATAAGAATACATTTACGAAATGCGTCGAATACTACGGTGAGGGAAAATATCGTGAGGGAACCTACCTGTTCCCCGAACAGATAATAGTCAGTGCTTGTAAATGGCGACATGGCTTACCACCTGTCATATTGAGTACTGACTATCTAGTCAACACATGAGTTCGAGGTGGTCATATAATTACTAATCGCAATTGCGGAAATGGATACCTAAATCTCTCACTACCCCACAAGGGTTAATGGTCGTGAACTCGTTTTTTGTGTTTTTAAGAACATTCTATGTACGAGTAAGTAATGGGATCCATATACATACACATCACGCCTGATTCCCTGTAGCGGGTAAGCAGAGATCACGGATCGGTCCCCATTTGTCCCGATCCTGACAGACCACTTTCGCTTCATTGACACTCATACATCTTCTCATACATATAAATGGGATAATGTATTTTATGTCCTATCTAGCACGGGACTCCGTATACTCTGTCGGTAGTTATAGGTACTTCTAATGTCACCCTTCATTACATATATGTGTGTATGTGTTTGTCGGTTTGTTATTATAACAAAGATAATGTTAGACGTATACTTGTCTTTGTGTTAACTTAAATATTTACTTAAAAACTCAGTTAGTGAGACGAGGTATTTACTTTTTCAAGGACTATTGCTTGAAAACAAAGATAGTCACTGTTTTTCTTCTAAACATAACATGATAATATAGATATTTTAATGGGGTGCGGTCTATTTGGTAGAAACTTGATACTCCGAAACCTATTTGGGATAACTTACTTCGCAGAAACTTCTTTAGTCGATCATTTATTAGGCATAAAAAATATTTGACATAAATATTTTTAGGCATAATGTGCTTATGACCGAATTTATAATGGCATACATTTAAGATAGTAGAATTTTTATTGGCATATTTACCTTTGGCATAGTTAAAATTTTGTATAATATCATTTAGCATAACGTTCATTTAGAGTACAGATTATTTGGCATAATTTGACTAGGCATACTATGAAGATCATAGAATTTCAATTAGAATAATATAGATTGGGTTACTTTCTTCTTTAAAAAAACGTAGGTTAGGTTAGGTTAGAACTGTGACCTCTTATGCCAGAAACGAACATGCTCTCATGGGCAAGGATATAAAAACCAAATAATTATCATTAAATCAACTTTTATTTATTACAATTACTAAAAAAAAACAATTAAATTAATCAGAAAATAAAATTATACTAATCTTATATTAAAAGTCTGCAGGGCTCGAGCTGGGAGCCGTAAGTCGGATCTCTCGGACGAGACTTTGGACCTTATGAGGTTAAGACGAGAAACTCCACAGACATCTCCTTCGCAAACAGCTACGCTAAACAAACAGATAAAGAAGGCAATACGACGTGACCTACGTAAGGCTAATGCTCTCCTCATAAAAGAGTTGATCGAGCAAAATCGTGGGATGCGCGTATTCGCCCGAAAACTGGGACGTAGCCATATGACGAAGTTGAGGACTGCTCGTGGAGACATGGTCACCTCTAAACCAGAGATCTTGTCTGAGATAGAAGATTTTTACGGCCAGTTATACCGCTCACGATGCCGAAATCCGGTTCCTGACCCCTCCGATTCAAGGGCCACATTGACACGCCACTTTACTGAGGACATGCCTCAAATAGCTATGGATGAGATTGAGATGGCCTTAAAACAGCTTAAAAATGGAAAAGCTCCGGGAGAGGATGGAATCACCTCTGAGCTCCTGAAATCTGGTGGAACACCAGTTCTGAGGGAGCTCCAGAGAATTTTTAATAGTGTCATCTTCTCCGGAAGAACTCCAAAATGTTGGGGCAAAGGTGTGGCTGTTCTGTTCTTCAAGAAGGGAGATAAAACCCTCTTGAAGAACTACAGGCCGATAACACTTCTGAGCCACATATATAAGCTGTTCTCGAGGGTCATCTCCAATAGACTCTCAGCCAGGCTCGATAGCTTTCAGCCTCCAGAGCAGGCCGGGTTTCGACGGGGTTTTAGCACCATAGACCACATCCACACGTTGAGGCAAGTTATACAGAAAACTAACGAGTATAACCAGCCACTCTGCCTCGCGTTTGTGGACTATGAGAAAGCCTTTGACTCGGTCGAGACCTGGGCAGTCATGGAATCCTTGCAGCGATCTCAGGTCGACTGGCGATACGTGAGTGTGCTGAGACATATCTATGATTCCGCCATGATGACCGTTCAACTCCAAAGCCACGGCACGAAACCTATCCAGTTGCAGAGAGGTGTCAGACAGGGGGATGTTATGTCCCCGAAACTGTTCTCGAGTGCACTGGAAGATGTTTTCAAAACGTTGGATTGGGTTGAACGGGGAATAAATATAAATGGGGAATACATCTCGCACCTCCGCTTTGCTGACGATATCGTCCTGATGGCAGAGTCGCTGCAGGATCTGGAGGAAATGCTGTCCGAACTAGATGCTGCTTCTCGACGCATCGGACTCGGGATGAATTTAGAAAAAACCAAAATCATGTTTAATGATTTGGTGGTCCCGAGACCGGTTGCCCTTGGGGGCACTCCCGTAGAAGTTGTTTCCCAATACACTTATTTAGGCCAAATTATACAGCTTGGCAGAAACAATTTCGAGAGGGAGGCTGACAGAAGAATTCAGCTGGGATGGGCAGCATTTGGAAGGCTAAGGCATGTTCTCACGTCGTCTTTACCACAATGCCTGAAAACTAAGGTTTTCAACCAGTGTGTGCTCCCCGTTATGACGTACGGATCTGAGACGTGGACACTCACTGCGGGACTAGCCCACAAATTCAAGGTCGCTCAGCGTGCTATGGAGCGGAAGATGCTCGGGGTTTCTCTGGTAGATCGCATCAGAAATGAGGTGATACGCCAGAGAACTAAAGTTACCGACATTATGAAAAGAATTAGCACGCTGAAGTGGAGTTGGGCTGGTCACGTATGCAGAAGGACTGATGGTCGCTGGAGCAAAAAAGTCCTAGAGTGGAGACCGCGTCTCAGTAAACGTAGTGTGGGGCGCCCCCCGGCAAGGTGGGAAGACGACCTGCGCAGGTTGGCCGGCATCGAATGGATGCGAACGGCCACTGACAGGGAGAAGTGGCGTCATTTGGGGGAGGCCTATGTCCAACAGTGGATTGATACAGGCTGATGATGATGATGATGATGATATTAAAAGTGTTGCAATAATCATAAAAGATGATTCTTGCTGTAAACATTATGCGAAATGATGGTTCTACTTTTAAATAGTTATGGATAAGAAATATATGCCAAAAGATGAATCTGGTTTTGAACTTTCTGCGATGTGATGATTATACATTGTGATTATTATGGATACCAAAATTATGCGTACAGATAATTCTGACTTACAGAATTATGGGTTTCAATGTATGCTAAATGAGTTAATGCCAAACGATATTCTGCGAAAAGAGGTTTATGCTATTAGTTGTTATGCAATATAAAATTATTACTTGAAAAGTTCTACTATAATAGGTGTACCCATTTTAATGTTGTTTACCTGATTTATATATTTTACTTTATATTATTTTTGTCGACCTCTGGGCGCGATCGGTTAGCCACCTGAACGCTAATCGTGTAAGTTCGATTCCCGGTGGAGACAGAGTGAAGAACTACGCTTTTCTTCTGCTTTCCAGTCTGGTCGTTGATTATATATGTATTTAATGATGTATAATTATAATTAATGATATATAATATGTATATATTTCTTAAATATACGTTAACTAGTACCTTTAAAGTCTTAAATGTACTTAGCAAGGGGCAAGTTCAAGTGGTGTAATAATGTCCCAATATTTTAATGGTACATACTTACTCGTCATTAGTCATAATGCATCTTTCCCAAAAGGGGGGTTTTGTCTCCCATTACCATATAACAAGAGGATACATACTACTATCATTTTATTTAGTTATTATTGAAACATGTAAGTATTATATACATATTATAGAAGTGATAGGTAATTCGACGAAGCTCATTTCTTTGGGGTTTGACTCTGTATCGAGGGTACAGGGTTCAAATCCCGCTTGTATAATATTTAGAATCCATTTTACCCTGCTACGCAACTATGCAATCGATAACAACCTTATAAACCATGGATAGCATAATAAATCAAGCACAGGTTTCTTGTCAGGTCATCTAGGCATCCTATACAAGTCTAGATTAAGTCATCTAGTTAACAAGCCCCTGTTTCTAAGTTCTAACTAACTAGGTGTGTCATTAATCATAGGTTATTGATCAATGATCTAATACGGATGTTCATAGCGGGTACATAGTGCCTACATATAGTAAATAAGTATAGAAATGCTAACTAGCTGCCCTTCTACATAGCATGTCGTTCAAAACGACTTATGGAGTAGGAACAAATGGAATCATTAGGCGATGGGCTAGCTAGCAACCTGTGCTCAGTATTCTATTTGACATCACAACCCTAAAATTCATGCTAAAAGTGTCCAAGGAGATATTATATCTCCGAGGTTGTGTCCACCCCGAAAGGGATTACAGGACGTGAATGCATATAATGTATGTATTAATTACTTTAGTTCTTATGACATGCTGAAAAATAAACTGGCTACATTATTATTACGTCCCAGATCAGCATTTTACACCAGATATATTACTAAAAAAAGTAATACAAGTTTAAAACAAGCAATGATTGCTTGTAAGCACTAAGTTACAAATGAGGGGTTACAAATTACATGTAATTAGAATACTCGTTGGTTGGGATTAATATGCTTACATTAGCCAATAACCTGCCTTGCTTATCTGTGGTGACAGTTACTGTAATTGCATGGCGATATGGTACTTTAATACTTATACGGGTTTTAATTCCTTTCGGGGTGGATAGAATCTCTCATTCATCATTTTGAGCATTCATAGTTCAGTTATTATGACGAATGAAACATTTGTGACAGGTTGCTAACCCATCGCTCATTAGATTACCATAACTTACTTTCTTAAGGCTGGCAAATGTATCAAATTTTAGTTGACCCATACACATAGGTATAGGTACTTACATTCACTCCCGTTTATTTGTTTTGGTATGGACAGAAGCCCATATATAACTTCAAGAACACTTTAAGCAAAACTGTCAGTGTCGTAATATCATTGAAATAGAATATTAATACTTAGTTGGTACTCCATCGTCCAAGATTCCAATTACCCCTAATTCCTTAATCACCTCATACATATGTATATCTCTAAAGATACATGTTCAATCCAGTCGAAAGCTTTAGCAGAATCTGTCTGAATCAATTTACCCAATAGGCAATCATAGAACGCAGTGAAGCGAAAAATCGCGCAACGGTCTTCGCATGAGATCACAGTGTTTCCATCTTGTGTAAAAGAAGATGTCTTGTTTTGTTAATATGGGACTTTGGTTTGGTAAATAGCTGTCTTCTTAGTGGCATGGTGGTGTAGAATTTGGTTTATAAATAGGTATATTGGGTTGGTAAAAGTTGAAGTGGTAGATTAATAGCAAACGGGACTTATCGCGTATGTTTTTAAATAATAAAGTTACCTTTATTAACCCGACGTTTCGGCTACGTTGCAGCAGCCATGGTCACGGGCAGACTGACGACGCATATTTCTTCGCCTCCAACGCAGCGCCCTGTCAGATTCTTCTCCGACTACCCTCACTGCTTCGTTATTATTAAACACACGCGACCTACACACTACACTCACAGTATCTTGTGGCTTCACACGATCATGCTGAACCGAATGTCGATCTATCACGGTATTCCACGCCGAAGACAGTTTGTAACCTCCTTCACGATTGAATGTACTGTGCTTTTTTATTTCAATCGCCTCGCGTACAATTCTACTGTAGTATCGGCGTTCATTAGAGAGCACAGTGGGTTTATGAAGCTCAATCCAATGATTTGAACCCTCGTTTAGTAGATGTTCGGCTATTGCTGACCTATTGGTATCCAATTTCTTGACCGCTGCAATGTGTTCCTTCACTATAAAAAACATATATATATATATAAAAAACATACGCGATAAGTCCCGTTTGCTATTAATCATGAGTATAAATCGCGAATCTCTTAAAACTATAATTGAAGTGGTAGGTAAAAAATTCTTGAGTTTATATGAAAACTATAATAGTTATTTTAGATTTTAGGTTATTCCCCCTAAATTCCCAATAACAAATGTAATGTAGGTACGAAAGGATTTTTTGATGTTCTGTTTACCATTTTGGGGATATTGACGTGAGTGTCGTGTCATATAACATTCTTCTTACGTAATTATATGTTTTTAATGAATAATATGGAAATCCGAAGATTGTGTTCTATATTAAAACAGATTATAAGTTCCTATTTACATATTATGTAAAGATCATTTATAATATATGCGTTTATATAACCAAGAACACTCCATAATCAAGTTGTAACCACATAATAAACCTATGTTAAGATATGCCGCCGAAACACATTATCTAATAAAAGTAATAGCATTTTTATTGCAAACAAAACCAGTTACTCAAATCGGTCTAGAATCTAGACAGGTTCTAGGAATAATAACCGCAATGGTATCAATGGCCATTTGGAATCTGTGGCCTATGGTCTGCGGTTTGACCACTAATTGTTTCGAAATTGTCTGTGAAATCCATAGCGGTGGGATCGAGTTTTGGTGTAGTATAGAATGTCTGAAATTTAATGTTTGATAGTTACTTTAAGTAGGTTATGTGAAGGTAATGTTAAGTTTAATGACAAACGTATATTTACGCCTTTACGTCCCAACGGTATAGACAGAGACTATCGATCGCCACCTGGAACGATCCTGACGAATCTCTCTTGCTTCACTCACACCTAGCTTAATGAGGATGATATTAAATGACGAATTGATGAATCAAATTATATAAATTAATATACTTCACGATTCACTTATGATCATATCTTCGAAAGAACAAACCGAATGGTAAAATGTGAATGTGAAATTGTTTTTATATTAAATATTCACACATGTGTGTATTTATACCTTGTATTTAAAAAGATATAAATGTAAATATTTTCTTTAATTTGATTTAATTTCTACGTACATTTACATCATTTACATATACATTTATATAATCTAATTAGTGTCACTTTACTCTTAGAAAACTTATACTTTTACAAGTAGTTGTTAATCGGCCGATCTCTGCCCACGCTCCAGCCACCTGTCATGAACAAATAATAAGACAATCAATTTTCTGCTTGTTACAGCTGACCAAACGGGCATGTCATTAACTCACCGCTTCAAGCACCCACAAGCATAACCCGGCCAAAACAAACAAACACGGAAACGAGGAACATTGACAAAAAAGTCAACCTTTTCATCACGTCAGTGTAAAACATTCTATCAAAAGATACACAAGAGCTACTTGCTTAATCGTCAATTTGTTTTGATGATTCAACACTTTGAGGATTGAGTGCTCGTTAAAAAACGAATTATTGTTGTTCTTTTTGGTCTCTTCAGAATGTTGTCTCGAATAGGCTTAGCCTATTTGGATGGGCTATTGTCTTGCAAAGCCTTGTGGTTGGGTAAAGAGAAAACAACTTCGCGTATTGCCTCGGTTGATAAACATTGCATTGATGATGGTGGTTTACCGCATGCTTGAATTGTTTGGAACAGGACGGTGTAACTGTTTAAAGACCTGTAATTTAACTCAAGTTTTAAAGAGAGAATGTTAAATACTATGTTCTAAAATTAGAGCAACAGATAACAAGAAGATTTTTTTAGTAAAATCAACTATAAATATAAAATAATAAAAAACTTATTTAACTTATTTTAGATTCACCGTATCAAAAGCTTTAACAAGATCTAAAAAAAACAGTAAATAACAAAATTACTGTAACAATCATAGTTTCAAGTGACGTGTTTCCATAAACCCGTAAAAAACAAAATATTCAAGTGGAGCCATTCCAAAACACCTCAAGAAGTGTTAGTGAAGCAGTGTAGTGATGTGCCAGTGAAATGATGAAGAGGAGCAAGTCGTACACGTGGCTGTCGGGGCTGCTGCGGCCTCAGCCCCCGGAGCCAGAAAACGAGTGGATCCCACCTAACTCACCACAGCATCCGCACAGGTATTTACAATTGTCTTTGTCTATTGCACCTTTCGTATATCAATCATAGTACACTACGTTCAATTTAGTGTTAAAGTCAAATGTCAAATATGTTGTGAGTTTTGTTTTAAAAAAGCGAATTGCTTAAAGCGTAGTTACCTTTGTACCATTTTTTTTCAGGTATTTGATATAATATCTACTAAGTATAGTTCTAGTTATAGTTCCTATAATATTTTCCATTTATGTACCGACCAGATGTGCCGTATTGGAACGAATTTAATCATGTTTAAATCACCTTTTAGAAATATATTATAATATTTGATAAGGTGAAATTTGTAATTGATTAATGATGAATGGTTTCCTAATAATATTGGATGAAATGAAGTGTTCAATGCTTTCGTATACAAAAGTATTTGATGTAATTTCAATTGGTATTTATTAATCGATTAACCAAACCACTTTTGTGTATTAACGTTTCCAATGGTCCAGTATATCATAAATGGACTTTGATAGACCAATTATTATTTCTTTTTAGTGCTTTTACCTTCACACAAATCTAACGCTTAACAAATGTTGTGGCGAAATATTAATCCAATTGTTTCTTTAGGTATATTAAACTGTTCCATGTACAGTAAGGTTTGGTAGCAAATTGCTTTTGTTTGAGTCCACTGCAATATACGAGTCACGACATTCGGTCATAAAATGAATGTTACTCGATTCGCTACGATCTTTAAAATGAGTCAGGTTTCAGACATTCAAACACGTTCAATTACTGTTGGATTTCGCTTCGGATTCCTTTCAGTATAACTGTTGAGGTTATGATGATATTTCATATAACTATAGATTTTTCTTATATGAAAAATCTATATGTGGAGGTTATGAGTATGTATGAGAAGGTGTATGAGTGTCATGGTGGTGGTGGTCATTTTTTGTTACCGAAAAGATACCTCAAATTCACACGTTCCCTGTATCAGAATTAGTACCATATCTAAGTACATACACGCATATAACCCATAATCCACGTGACTTACTCATACACATTTTTTTCACGTCATCTGCACAAAAGTGCCACATCATCGCAGATAGTTATCCAAAGCCTCTCTGCGCTTCATTTGCGGGAAACAATAGAGGCATCAAGTCTCATTTGTGAGAGGATAGCTCATTCATTAGGCTTTATTAGACAAAGGCTTTAATCAACGGAGTGTGACGGTTGAGGTGGTAAAATGGATTGATGGTTGAAGATTATGAGATGTTGGGTTTGATATTGTTAGATTTGTATCTTTGTTGGGGTGGAAAGTTAATTTATATTCTCGGGCACTTTTAGTGTTTTAACAGGGCTATCTCGCATAAGATATTGGTGTAGGATTCCTATGCTACCGATTCTATTAACCCTTAGACCTATAATTGCTTAAAAAATGAGTCAGAAGGTAAGTTTCATTATTGTAAATTTTTCATTCATATTCATAATCCGTAAAAGGATATTATACTCGTATATGTATATTTATGAATACCTTAAAATTCACGTAATCGGGAAGAAATATAAAATAGATAATCAACGAATTAAATAATTAATTAAAGATAATAAAAGAGCCCCTAATTTAATTAGAAGTTAGAAAGGAGTGTTCTGATAAACACATCGATAAGTAAAGGATACCGTGAGAAAAGTTCTTCATTATAGCACAGATATAAGAATATTACTCGTATAGTAATATTAATCCGCCCTTACGTTCGGTTATCCATACATATTTTTCTCTTACCGATAATTGGCCATCAACTCTTTGACCAAATCAAATGCCAAATAAAAAAGGCAATAACCAAATAAAAAAGGCAAAGCTATTTGCCTTTTTTATTTGGTTATCGTTAGAGGTATCTAAGGTTTTAACGGAAAATGATATTAAACAATGGGCTAGTAACCTGTCACCAATATTAATAATTATTACGTAGCGAGAAGAATAGAAGAGCATATATGCAATGTGGCAATTAAAAGTCTCTCCCGTGGGGATTGAGCAGTACGTACATATTATATATGTATGTATGATTAAGGTGACTGAGTATATATTTTGTCTTTGAGGTTCAGACCGCTTAAGATAAAGAAGGAAGTTAATATGTTTGTAAGTTATATAAGTAACAATAGGTCTTTGTTACCATATAATCATAATGAAAGACAGTCATAACCATTTGAACTTCAAAGAATGTTAATTATATTATTAAATTACTTTTAAACAAAGCTATATTATGTAAATGATCAAAGTACATTTCTTTTACACATTTAACAAAGGACTTCTTTTATTAAAAATAACAATTTTGAAGTAGAAACAACTAGAAGATTTATTATCTGATAGCATAATTAAATAATACTCAAATATCACAAATCCCAACATCTCTACTACCTCTTATATTCTTATTACATACACATCACGCCTGATTCCCTGTAGAGGGGTAGGCAGAGATCACGGATCCCTATTAGTCCTGATCCTGACAGACCACTATCGCTTCATTGACACTCATACATCTTCTCATACACACTTGGCGGTTTTAGGTACTCCTAACGTCACCCTTTTTCAATATAGCGTCTATTTGACTGTTATATGTTATTCTTATTCTAGCAGAAAATGAACAGCTGTTTGTTAAACTAAATCCCAAACTCTCAGATATATGTATATTAATACAGACACAATAACATCAGTTCACACATTATCTCTGAGCCTATTCAATGTGTTTAGGGACCGTGACGTTCGGCGTATGCCCTGTTGTGTAATACTAGATAACACCGTTATAATGGTCTCGTGCAAATCTGGTACTAGATTAGAATAATAATAACAATAATACCTACCTAACGTTAGGTGTACCTATAACCGCCGAGAGTGTATGAGAAGATGTATGAATGTCAATGAAGCGAAAGTGATCTGTCAGGATCGGGACAAATGGGGATCCGTGATCTCTGCCTACCCCTTTACACGGAATCAGGCGTGATGTGTATCTATGTATGTAACAATAATCGAGACACTATAACAGAAATTGAACTAGCCCCTTGGTAAGTTCATTTAAGATTTGTGTTAAGGGTACTAGTCAACGTATATTTAAGAAATATACACTTATTATAGATGGATAAATACATATGTAGCACATAACAACGACCAGACTGGAAATCAGAAGAACAGCGTAGTTCTTAACACTGCCTCCACCGGGAATCAAACCTCACGAGTAGCGTTCAAGTGTTTAACAATTGCGCCACGGAGAACGTCGAGAATGAATAGTTGGTATTCTAAAAAGGTACTTAGAGTTAGAATTTTGTGGTTTAGTTAGGTTAAGGTTAAATGTTTCCAATATATTCTCGGGTTAGTAAAGGAAGTAAATAGATAACTCACTCTCTTTCATCATGATCTAGCATGAGAGGTGACTATGAGATTAAGGGGACAATAGAACCTATTGGGCAAATGCTTACAAATATATTAAGCACCTACATTTCATTGTTGTGGTCCAGTCACCTACGCTAAATTGGTGATTACGAAAATATTATTTTTCGGAGGTTCATTTAGCCAAAATGGAATTAACTGACGTAAATGTGTTTGTAATAATTAAGGAACAAGTAGAGTTTTGTGTCTAAATTCTGCTTGCTCTTGTAGGAATAGTAACGTGAGTCCATTGTTTGAAAGATATATATCAATTGAAAAGCTAATAACATTCTCAAAATGGCATCCAGCGCCCTCTCGATTTATCATAATGGTCCTTATAACTTTTCAAATTCTTTATAAAGTTTTTAGGGGTACGTAAATGCAAGATGTAGTTTTTTGTCGTATTTACTATCATATTTAATAATAAAATTTAAAGGAAACACGTTTAAAGACTTAAGGTGTATTTGTAGGCATAGTAACCATTTTTAAATAGTATATGACTATTTCCAATAGATATTTGATACACCTTTTGTTTGATGCGAATCCTTTTGTTGTGATATAAATGCATACTTTACTTCACATATAGTTAAATCAAATAACATTAAATTTGCTCAAGAACGGTCAAAATAAGGTTCGTTTAAAGGCTGTTTGTATGATAAATAATAGCATTTAATACAATAATAATACATAATAATACAATTTTGAATGTAAAATTTAACGAAACTCAGCACATTTATCCAACACGCTCTTGACCACTTTTCACACAAAACGTTGCTTGAAAGAAAAGTACCTTTTATCCCTAATACTTCATACCTTTCAAAGCCATTATGGACCCTAATACCTCAGTTATAAGGTCCTAAATGTAATAAATAGGGGTAAAACTTAGATAATCCTTGCGTAAATGTGACATTTATCATTGGAATGACTTTTGACATTTTCATATGCTTATTTCTTGAAGTATAAGATTTTGAAATGAACCACGGCTTTTTGGCTTATTTAGGATTTATGGTATAGGATTTTTGAACTTTTATGGAGACGTGTAAATCTGGGACGTAAATCGAATAATAATAATATTTAGGACTCTATTACACCATTTGAACTAGCCCCTTGGTAAGTTCGTTTAAGACTTGTGTTAATGGTACTAGTTAACGATATATATATGCATATTTTATATCATATATAATCAACAACCAGACCTGAAAGCAGGAGAAAAGTGTAGTTCTTAACTCTGCGTCAACCGGGAATAGAACCCGGGACCTTACGATTAGCGTTCAGGTGCTTAACCAATCGCGCCACGGAGGTCGTCAAATCGAAAGTTATTAGCTGTTTTTCTAAACCTCATGTTGTAGAAGGCAACTGAGGGACTAGGGAAATAATTCTTATAGGCTATTGGTTATATATGTACACACACACATAAATTTTACGACTTTTGCCGTCCTGTCCACCTTTGAGAGATTATGAACTTGAATTACTCCCTCTGACACGTTTGGCATACGAGTATAAAAAGGCTATACTAGTGTATAATTTGGCATATAGTTATTAAACACTTAGTTACATGTCTTTATTTTCACATACTGACTGTATTGAAAAAAGGTGACATTAGAAGTATCTATAACCGCGTAGTGTGTATGTGGAAGTGTATGTGTGTCAATGAAGCGAAAGTGTTTTTTCAGGATCGAAGCAGATGCATCCATGATCTCTGCCTACCCCTCTACAGGGAATCAGACGTGATGTGTATGTATGTATATACATCTAAATGTCTCCTTAAACCTCCTGAGTATATAGTAGACGTGTGAGCTCTTTAATCTGTAGCTGTTTCAATCTTCCTGCCAATTTACGCTCCCATATAAGTCGAGGCTGATCACCAGATATCCTTGCTTCAGTTCATCTTCGTCAAGATGTAAATACAAACCACTAAAGCCTTAACTTGTTGATCTGGTGGATCAGTGTAAAATCAGCTATCTTTCTTGTTTATATATATAACTATTTTAATTCTTTAATATGACATTCACCACTAAGGTTACATCGGCGAAAGTAAAAACAGTTATTTCGTCGCCATGGTTATGACAACGCCGCCAGCAGCTACAACCGAAGACAAACAAGTTTGAAGCTCCAATTCTTCTCTTCCTTGTTCTTCGGTTCGTTCCAGTTGAGGATCCAAATCTTATCCCTAAGCGAACATACATATTTAGCCAGTTTGGCATCACAATTGACTAAATATTCTGCTGAAAATAAATATTTGTATTTTCAACTTTCACTGAGCTGCTGACTTTGTTGACAATCCATAGACGACTGTTGCTCATATATTGTTGGGTGTAAATTAAGGACTATTCTCTATGGATGGTAGCTGTACGAATCTTAAACCAATCCACAGCTATCAATTACTACTTTTTGTTAATCTTACGTGTTATCTTTTTATCGTATTAGGGGACAAGTATATTAAAAACCATATTAGAATTTTTATGTACATGTATGTATAGTTACAATTTACTTTTCTTCAGGCTATCCAACTTTGAACTTAGGTTTCTTCTTAGAACTTTCCCTGAAAGGCTTTTAGGGATAGCCTTTACAAAGTATACACCGCCGTGTAATTGTTTTGCTACAGATAGCTGAAAGTAAGGAAAAACTAGATTAATTGCAACTTAATCTTAAACTATTATTAGACTGGAATGTAAATAGGACACTTGTCTTTGTCTTTTTTCTGGTCTGTCGTAAAAGAAAATTATCGGCAATTATTCGATAGTTATGCTAAAGGTGATTGGGCAGATATAATGTTTACATGGCTCTGTCTACCCTTAAAGGGGTAAACGTAGTAAACCTAAAACGTAGTTCCATTTATTTAAAAATCCATAGAAGAAAATAAGTACAAGTTTACATGAAAGTAAAACTCTAACCTTATCTGCGACAAACTTCTTAATATCTTCTTCCATCACCCTCATATTAGGTTTGACCACCACCATAGCAGCTGCAACTTCCCCACTCCTTTCATCTGGAACTCCCGCCACACACGCATCAGCTACAGTTGGATGCTCCAGCAGCACTGCTTCTATTTCTGCTGGAGCCACCTGGAAAAAATAGGCCAGTTTTATTTTGTACGTTTCGAAGGACCAAATTTTGGAATTGTTGAATTTGTTATTGTCCAAAGTAAAAGTGTTAATCCCTGATCCCTGGCTTACCACCTGTCACATTGAGTGCTGACTATCTGGTCAACACGTGGGTTCCAGGTGTCCACAGAATTACTACCTTCGCATATTCGCGGAGATGGAAACCTGAACCCCGCAAGGGTTAATGGTCATGAACGCGTTTGTCTTTGTCTTTTGTTCACTTTTGTTTAACTTTCGGGTTTGTCATGGCATTAAATTGGAATATTAATGACAGTTAGCTGATTCATCGTCT